>CM076581.1:656103656-656243285 GCA_034641835.2 Pinus albicaulis
TGATCTATTGATATATTTACAATTTTCCTAATGTAAAATGTGAAGCTTAATTTTTATTTGATAAACTTATTTGAAAAATATTTTGTTTAATGTAAACAGACATAGATATTCCTCAAAATATTGAAGAAGAAAATCAACTTCAAGAAAAAATTGAAGCAGGTATGTAAATGTAAATATTATGATCTATTGATATATTTACAATTTTCCTAATGTAAAATGTGAAGCTTGATTTTTATTTGATGTACTAATTTGAAAAATATTTGAAATTATAGATATATTTATTAATTTAGTTATTTATTGAATATGTACTATATTTTCGAATATGTACAGATGAAATCACTATCGATAATGAGATGTTAGAAAATGTTGACACTCACACATATGGAGATAAAAAACCTGACCATGATATACGATATCATGTTAACTGCATTTTTGAAAAGTATTTCTTAAATGATCGAGTGACAGTTTAGGCTCAAATGTTGAAAGGTCTCCTATCATCAAGGAAATTAAAGAAGCGACGACACTATTGGGTATTCGAAAATCAACCAAAGATAAAAAAATGAAGGAAGAGGTGATAAAAAATATGAGTAGTGCTATAAAGTCAATTAAGAGATCTAGGCAGAAAGATGTTTCAATTGTATGTAGAGGAATGCAGATGGCGATGGTTTCACCAAGTACTCAGGAGAATCGTTTGGTAACATCTATGGCACGAGCACTGGGAACCTCATGAAAAAATCTGCACAAACATCGGAAATTTCAGCTGCAAATAGATGTAAATGATGAACTCGCTTGTTGGAGAGCTATTTTCAGGCAACCATACAAAGATAGACTTGGAGAAAATGTTAAAAAAATAATATATGAATATTGGAAAAACAATTCGCGTGTTTCACCAACTGCAAGACATGCGATGCAAAGAAGAATAGTACGAAATCAGTACGAAGAACATGAAAAACATCTCTTGGAAACCAGTCAAATAGAGTTATTCAAAAAGTTCAAAGAAGAGAATCGTCAAATTCATGTTTCACTCAGTGCTTTTGTTCAACAAAAACCATGGTATGTAAAACCTATCACTGTACGCGACACTTGTTGTTGCTATTATCATGTGGAATTTGAGTTATATTATGACACATTCCTTGATTTTGGTAGAACATTATGGAAGGATTCACCTCCTCCTTCCACTATTCGTGAATTCATATCTCAAATTCTATGTGAAAGAGAAAGCGATGAACTATTTTACAAAAAGAAATGTGTTGGTGGTAAAAAATGCGATGATTGTGGAAATTTCACTAAATTTCAAAACAAATATCATATTGATATATATGATCAATCATTTTCCAACATTAAAGTGAAATGGAAGAGATATGAATATATCAATACATCGATTCAAGGTGCAAATTGTGTTAAAAGAATTGAATTACTAGAAGATGAAATTTTTCTGATAGACTTTTTGAGAAAGTTTGAAGCAGAAATTTACAAATACACCAAGCGTTCCCATAGAGCTTGATGGCAAGACTTGAAATTCAAAAAATCTCATGAAGTTTTTCCACCAGGGACCATTTTGTCAGTGACTGATTTTGCAGAAAACTACACATTTGTTCCACAAAAAGAAATTCAGAGTGAATACTATCATTCTGACCAAGTCTCCATGCTCATCCATATTATATATAGACATTCTAAACAAAATGTCGATCATATAGAAAGCACGAGTGAAAATCGACATATCATTAAATAATATCACTTTTATATCAGTGACGATCGTACACATGATACATGTTTTGTACAACATTGTTTTGGAAAAATTTATGATTCATTGAAAAATCATGGAATAACATTCAATGAACATTGGATATGGTCATACGGATGCGCAGGTAAATTCAAATTTGCACGATCATTCTTTTGGTTGTGTTGTCTTCATAAGAAAACTTGCATTAAACATTGTTGGAATTTCTTTGAGACTGGCCATGGAAAAGGAGAACATGACAGTGCAGGAGCATGCATAAAACGAGTACTTCGAAGATATCAAATGAACCACTCTGCAAGTCGACTTGTGAACGTTGAAGAAGTTGTTCAGTGGTGCATCGCTGCTCTAAGCCATGAGAGAAACCCATCAAGAGAAGTGCGAAGGTACATTCAATTTAATTTATATTGGAAATATAATTTTAAAAATTGTACATTTATCATGCAATGATTATCTTTGATTGTATTTTGATATCATATTTACAAATTCTTCTTCTAATTTTCCATATAAAGGTTTTTCTGGCATATTGGAATCGAAGACGTAGATAGATCAATTGGAAATGACGTTGAAACAATAAAAGGGACTCGAAAATTGCATTCAATTCAAACAAAGTCGTCAAGAAATGTGTTTGCATTGGATAGAAGAAAATATTCTTGTTTTTGTGATGTTTGCATAGAAAACACAAAATCCAATGACATTTGTGAAAACAAAATGTATGTGAACGATTGGAAACATACAGAGCTAAATACGAAGGGCAAAATGTCTGTTGCAATGTTTGAAGAAATGAAATCATAGGAAACTACAATATCATCCGATGGTGATAGAGTTTCTGATCTTGTTAGAGAAGGTAACATTTGAATTACTTTCTAATGATTTAAAAATCTATAAATAAATTTACATATGTATAATTTTGTTAAGTTCATTTTATTGTGCAGGAGATGTTTTTGCTATAATTTCACCTATTGACAACGATGAAAATGTGAAATATTATTTGATGCGTTGCACTGAACGAAAAATGAAATTATTAGAAAACTATAATGATCACGGATTTCAATATGACAGAGGGTCTATTATACTGAAAGGTTATTTTTTCAGACAAAATCATCAAAGTGGAGACTTTGTTTACTTTGAATACTATGAACCTGATTCCATAAGTTGTCAATATAGTCACTTGGTGTGTGCAGCATGCATAAAGTTGATAGAAGTTCAATCAAAGAAAAATTCAAAAATTAAGAAATGGAAAATGTCAAAATCCAATCATGAACGGATTATTGAAGATGGAATTCCATTAGAATTTTTTTGAGTGAATTGTCCAACAATTTATTCTCTTTGGATTAAATGTTTTAGAACTTCCAGTGCTCAACTAAAAATTGAGCTGCTTATGTTATTTGTGCAAGTGTTTGCACATGTACAAATTGTTTTGGTACAAGCACGTGCTCTAGTATCAACTGAAAGTAGCTTTTCTATACATATGCATTGATGAAAAATGTTATTTGGATATATATGTGTGTGTGTGTGTTCTAGAATGAAATTAATTGTTCTAGTTTTACTATGTGCATTGACGAAAAATTATTTACGTACTCAATTTATATGTTCTAGAATGCAATTAACTAGAACTAGTTTTTCTATGTGCATTGATGAAAAATGTTACTTGTCTTGGATAGATATGTTCTAGAATGCACAATTAATTTTTCCAAGTATTCTTTCTATGTGCATTGATGAAAAACTAGTTGGATTTTCGGGTAAAAAGTTTCCATAATGTAAATAAATCGACAAGGCTACCTATTTAAGTGCATTAACGACATTGACCCAAATTCAACAAACATATATATATGTACTACACTTATATTTCCAATCAAAATTAAAGGGATAATTCGTACATATCTACTTCTTTAAACTCTTTTTTCATTTAGAGCTCAATTGATACATGGTTAGTTGCATTGAAAAGCTATGTTCTTCCTATTGGAAATTTTTTCATTCAAACAAAACTACATGGAGAGATCAAAAGAAAACTTAAAATTCCAAATGTACTTCAACCATCCAAAATGGATTTGTGCAACATTACTTGACATGCCATGCCAATTATAGTGAACAACTATCCAAAAGAAACATTTAACATTATATACCACATGTGCCAAATGTAGATTGAAACCATCCAAAACTTTAAAATTTTAAAAACTTTTGATAATATATCGTGCAACATTAAAAAATTAAACATCACATGCGAAATGTAAATTGAAACCATTCAAAACTTGAGTTTAAAAAACTTTTTGATCATATATAAATCGTTACTTCACATGCCATGCCAATTATAGTTCAACTAGATGGACAATAGAAACATTTAACATTATATACCACATGTGCCAAATGTAGATTGAAACCATCCAAAACTTTAAGTTTTAAAAACCTTTTGATTATATATCATGCAACATTAAAACATTAAACATTTAAAGTTCATTAAATATCACATGCAAAATGTAGATTGAAACCATCCAAAACTTGAGTTTTAAAAACTTCACATGCCGTGCCAAAAACATTAATTTATAGATAACATTACTTCACATTCACATGCAAAATGTACTAAAACCATCCAAAAATTAAATAAAACAAATTATATAATAACAATGTAATAAAATATGTCCAAAAATTGTAAATCTCACAAGTATCAAATTGTATCAAGTTTAACAAATTTTAAAACCATCTAAATTTTAAAATCAAATCTACTATAAATCATTTCCATCAATTGGAGATGAATCTAGTGTCTTCCCTACTAGGGTCTCAGTCTGTGCCCTATCCTGTGAATGGGAAACCTACATACACAATGCACATGTACTTGAACATTAAAATTTGATGTTTAAAAATAAATGAGAATATATATATCTATAACTTCATGTAAAAAAAAAAATATAACAAAAACATCATGTAATACCTCATAAATTTTCCTCTCCATTTGATGAACAGGTTCTCCCATAGGAACATCTGCAGTGGTAAACTGTACAATATACATGTACAGTTAAATATATATATATATATATATATATTAAAAACTTTCAAATGAAAATGCACGTGTACATATATAAACTTATTTTCAATAATATTAAAAAAAGAAACTAAAGACAACTTGTTCAAATGTTGTGGATGTTCCTATCTCCGTCACTAGAGTCCGCGGATTAAAGAAATCTTCTATAGGAACCTAAATTCAAAAAAATTTAGATAACTCAAAATATAGATCTCTCTCTCTCTCTCTCTCTCTCTCTATATATATATATATATATATATATATCTCAATTTTTAATGGAACTTTTTGAGGTAGAATATATATATATAACTTTTAAACATAAATTTTAAACTTGTGAAAAATTGTCCATACTTGTGGCTCATCTCCCAAGGAAGTAGAAGGTACATCTCCCAAGGAAGAAGAAGGTACCGCCATCCCAAAAACATCAGACGGAATCGGTACCTGTTAAAATTTTTTATCAAATTATATATATACATACATGTACATGTGTGGCAATAATTATTTATTTTAGAGTCACTTAAAAAACACTAACATTTGCCAACATATCATGATGGTCAGACCCATCTGCATCGTTTGAACCAGAGGTCCCGAACGTGATATTAACATTTTCGTCACGCATCATGCCTGAGAACTGCAAATGGTGTTTTAACATATAATCATACATTTTTGTTAGATTAATGTACACATACAAATAAATGTATACATGTACATACACATGTATTTATTACAAATTGTACACATGTATATGTAAAAATATTTTCAAACCCTAAGATCACCAACACATACCATTCCGATGCCCTCTTCCTCATGAAAAATTAAGTTTTGCAAACCATTGCGACAATTTTTTGTGTATGTTCGGAGATCTTCAACATTCATGTTGTCAATCTCCTCATCTGTACAATAAAAAAAATTGGCACGTGCATTTTCACGTGCTCTTTGTCGATTTAAAGAAAGATCGACTCCACCCAATCCGCTATGAACATTCTCGATCATAACATCCCTGGCTTCTCGACTTATCTGAGAAGTCACATCGATCTCTGATCACAAAGTTTCAACTCGAAATGGTCGACTCACCAATGGCGGCTCAGGGCGAGGCAACTCCACATCTCGCTTAGCGCCCTTACGGTCATATAATCGACCTTTCCCCGGGCCAAAAAATTCTGAAGGAAGATCATTGCAATTGGGTTTCATACCCAAAAAAAATTTTGCATAAAACATTTGAGCAAAATAGACAGGAACCTCATCGTTCCATGGAAGCCTTCCATAGGCCGCAAGGTGCCTATCATACAAATAACGATCTATGTTTGGGTGCTTGAAATACTGCACCTTCAACATTTTTCTTTTTGGCCCTTCCTTGTAATTGAACATTGACTTGGCCACTTCTTTTGTAACTTTTTGTTTTACGTCCTCCCATTTATCGGGACCCATCGTTGTTTATTTTCTCTTTCTCATCATTTCTACAAATGAATCAGTTGTTGGCCCAAGGTTTCTGTACACATTTACCATTTCACCCAATGAATGTGTCACTATTTCAAGGCTTTGTCGACTCTCAGCAGGTAGAGACAAAGCCATGAGATCTCTTTGAAATTTTGCATGAAGTCTCTCACACCTTTGTAAGGTGCATTCAGCCATGTTGGTTTCCCATGGTATATCAGTAATCTCAGTTGGATAAGTTGTGCTGGGTTGACAGCCTTCTTCTTGAATGTAGCGGGCTGCCCTGCGTCTATTTTGACCACTACTTCGAACATTTTCGGCCTCTGCATCAATATATATAAAATTTTGTATATTAGAAAAAACACGTGTAAAAAAAGTTATACAAATTTAATGAAAAAATATTGAAATTGATGGCAACCTTGATGTTGTTGGTTAACATCTTCTCCAACATGACCCTGCTGAGAACCAGACCCAGAATGACGCTGCTGAGAACCAGACCCAGAATGATGTTGCTGAGAAGCAGTAGCCTTTGATTGGCCTTCGAGGGAATAAATATCACCCCCCTCACGCAACCTGCTACCACTCATACCTTGACTGGTTGAACCATGGCCATGCTCCATGGATGGAGTAGAAACCCTTCTCCTCTTACCTCCAAAAAATTAAAATATGAAACTTATTAACAACTAATTTAACTCACAAAGTCAATAAAAAATCAATTCCATATGTAATATTATATATTTAAATACCGTGAACATCCCTCGATCCCTGAACCTCCATATGGGATTCGGCTGATCTTTGTCGTTCATCCTCCATGATATATATCTATTGGTCGACATTTACACAAAATAGATTTCAAAAAATCAATTTGTAATTTAGTGTACACAAATTATGTAGAACACAACTTTCAAAGCAATAATTGATTGTGTGAAACTAAATTTAATTGAAAAAGAAATTATAAAAATGATAAGTTCACCAAATTGCGCTTTACATGGTGGGAGCACACTTGGTATAAAATTTACCACTTATACACTTTAGTTTGTGGGAGAAATGACACATGTACATAGCTTACCTTAAATTTGTTGTGTTTTATGGATATTAAAATGAAATACTTCTATTTAGATCCATTCCAGAGATTGACTATAGGGGCATTTACTAAATATGTCACCTTTCATAAAAGATGAGATCCAGAGGCTACCTGGCCCTTTACAGACTCTACCTATAGAACTTGTAGAAGTAAACACTAGAGGCATTAACAATATCAAAGAATGTTTTCATGCTCAGACATGGGAATGTGTCTCTTTCCCTACGCAAAAAAATAGTTCAAGGTAATTAATCTTCATACACACGTCATCAAGCAGGTCAATGTGATCATCCCCAACTTAATTTTCATGAAATTAGGCTTGGAATCCTCTACAACCTGGTGGATGGAGTTGAATGGGAACTAGGTCAAGGCCTTTACAAAATACATGCTAATGAATAACACTTACTAGATTATGCCAACAAATAAAGTGGGAGAAATGTTTGCTCCTCGAGGTTATCCAATTGGGTGTGTAATACCAACTTCACCCATTTCCTAACAGGTTTCTCTCTTAGGTTACAAATGTCTTCCACCTTATTAGTTATATATTTTTCAATTTACCGTGGATTCCTTGAATTTTTTCTCCTACCATCTCCCTCTCTCACTCCCCAAATTATTGTCATCAAACATGCCCCATTGATGATCTGGAGCAATGTTTGCACCATACTTAGAATTGTCATTGCTGCTAATTGAAATTCGAGTCATGTTCACTAGATTGCTTGCTTAAGTGGCTCTTACTTGGACAATATCCTGAGATGAGTTTGACATGATGGTCATATGAGGTTGGTAGCTACTTGGTGTAATTTTCCTTAAATCTTCAAAAAAAAAAAAAAAAAATGTCATTTTCGATCAATTTTTATTAGCTTCTGCATACAACAGATGTTATCACAATTGCAACACAATCATGTTCCATGAGCATGAATTATGAATGTCGCAAGCTAAATTGCAAGGAAATTTGCATTCATTTTAGGCAAAATAAGACTATCACATTAAGGTCCATGCTAGAAAAAATTATGCAAACAAGGTTGCTAAGTCCTGATACTTACCATGTATTTCAAGGCCATAACGAAGGTTGGCTTTAAGAGTGTCCTCTCAAAGCCCTGTCTTGAGATGAAATTTAATTCAATGTCTCTTAGAGTTGCAAGGTGGAATTTATAGAACTATTTGATTTATTTACCATAGATGGATATCTCCTTTCATCTATACCTTTCTCTACCATATTATTTCCAAGTGAAATTGGAATTTTCACATTTTGAATGCCATTACCATGTAATTTGGTAGTCTGCTAACTAGACCTATCACAAGTAAGGTTGTCATATCAAACTATTTCTCTTGCTCAACTCAGTGACCATGACTCTCTTCTCACATTGCTTACCATATAAGATCTTCAATTGTACATGTCACGCAAAGTTGGGGGTTCTAGGTCTACACCTATTAGGTAAAGTTACATATTTTATGGCATTGTTGTCCTTAAATTTGGAGGTGTTCCACCTGAAAAAGTAGGCATTAAAAATGGATGGAAAGGATTTGTTTTAACTTTGATAGAATTTCCTCGTGGAATTACTTAATTTCTCGATGACATCATGCTAGCTTTGCTCAGAGAAGAAGGTTTTGGAGGAGAAATTGAATTCTTTTCACTTATTTTTGGCATTGAAGCTTGATATATAGTAGTTTTTATGACTCCATTGATGACCTTGCCGAGGAATTTGATGCACACATATTGAATTTGAAGATGGTTTAGAAGATGTTGAAGTTGTAGATTTTGGTGTTGTCACCGAATTTTTCTTTGTTGTTGGACTTGATCAAGACACAATTTAACTTTATGAGCAGATTGAAGACCTTGAAGAGGTTTTAGATTTTGTTTTTGTCATTGAAGGTTTTTGTCTAGAGTTTTGGTTCTTAAACCATCATTTCCATAGGACATTTTTGGTGAATAGATTCTTGACCTTGATGAGAGGATATGATACCTTGAAGAGGCTAAATATTTTGGTGACGTCACTAATTGTTTCTCTATTATTATGTTTGTTAAACATATCGCTTAGGGCAAGGCAACTCCACATATATTATACAGTTTATGGGACAAAAATCAATATGTAGAAATATTCACTTGATTTTTATAATTGGATAGAAGAATGACTTAAAATGACCTTGTATGTCTTCTCATTTTAGAGCTCAAAATTTTAGGAAGGATTTAAGTATCCACCTTTCAAGAATCACTAGAAGAGGTTGATAAAGAATATAGTAAGACTAAAAACTAACCAATGATGTAATAAATGGATTTATTGGGAGGTAGATTGGCATAAGGAATTTTGGTAGCTAGAACTTTTCCAAATAAGTCAATGTATTTGAAAACCAAACCTCTAGTCTATTTTGGTTTAGACAAGGTCTAGAATTTGAAAAGTGAATTCCCTCTTTCTTCCTCTTACATGTCCAATGATCAGAATCTGGATTGAGGGAAAATATTTTCCTAGAAATAAAAATTTTGCATTTTATAAATGTGTAAACATGAGTTTTTAAAATATAATTAACTCATAAATTTCTCACAAAATACACTTAAAGCTTGACACATAAACCCCTTCCCAATTGGCTAACTTTAAATGATCCTAAGCATATTTTTATTTAACTAATGAGGTAGATGGCCCAACAAAACTAGTTTGTCCATATTCAAATCAAGTTGGTATCAAAGTAAAATTTAGCTCATTTTAGTCAAGGTTAGTTAGAAGAATTAGCTATGGGTTTTTGTCTTCAATTTTCTCTAAAAATGAATGTGTACGTGCTTTTGAGAGACACACTAGAGGAATAAGGTCCAAATTTTTGATGAAAATGTGCTATGAAAGTAAAGGGTTTTAAAGGCAAGCATGTACAAGGCATAGTTGAGTACAAGGCATAGTTGAGCCAAATTTTCTTCAGGAAGGGCCTAATTATTTGGGTCTTGGTTATATGGAAAACATGGAAAATGCTCCAAAGCCAAGGAGGCACATGAAGTTGTTCCAAGAAGGAATTTTATTTTGTGTTCATTACCTCAAGCTTGTGAAGTTTGTGTTCATGATGAATGGAAAAGTTTGACACCCACTTTGCAAGAAGATGTTAATAAACATGCAACTAATGAGAATGTAAAAGAAGAGGATGTTGAAAGCTCTATCTAGTCATTGAATTCATTGCTAGTATTCAGAGGAGAGCCACTACCTCATCAAATTCACCTCCTCAAGAAGGCGACAATGGTGAATGTTCAAGGTATAAATTTTCCTCTAATCAAATTGCTTTTGATTATGATAAACATGGTAAATATTCAGATAAGATATAGAAAAGAACTTGCATGTTCATTTTGTGGTTTGAATAATCATAATTTTTATAGATGTTGGAAGAAGATATCCATGCACATGAAACTTTCTAAATAAATGAGGCAAAAAGTCAAAGGCCCATTGGACAAGGAAAATGATGTTGAAAATAAGTTGAAATTGTGTATTACTCATTGCCATAAGAAAGGTCACCTTGTAGAATATTTTGCTACATACAACACTGAACATTTTTAAAACATAAACTAACTTCTAGCAAACAATAATATTAAATTAGATTTTATTGTTTGTGCAGTTGAATTGGTGTGCATAGAGAAACAAGGAATAGATATATTTGATACATACAACACACAAATGCAAAATCTTAAAAGATAAATCAATCTTGCAAACAGACGGGTATTTAACTAGACATAAATGTCCATATAGATTCAGCTAGAAACCTAGACCTAGTCAAAGAAAACATGAACCAATGGTTTATTTCAGCTCTACATCAACGTTGAAAAATCAAACTATTATGATGTGTTAAAAATCATCCTACATGGCAAAGTGTTGGTCGGCCTAAAAGGAAGTAATTCTATCTATATTTATATACCCTATCTATGGCTCTTTTGAAAAGGAATAACACAGAAATCTCTGAAAATAGTTTACAGATTCTTGTAAGATTCAGTATGAATATATTGATGGGCTTTCAGTGTGAAGTTTAAAGAGTTTGAAAATAGTGTGGATCTATTGTTCGGTTATCTTTGAAGACGATTGCGGATAGTATAGTATGAAGAAGATTGTGTATAGTGTGAAGCAAATTGCGGATAGTCTAAGGAAGATTACAAATTCCTGAAACAAATCTGTGGATATATGTTGCAGGATGCAGCACCAAATAATTTTATTGATAAGAATGTTAAAATAGAGACAAAGAACGAACCGAAGGGTTTATCTAACCCTGCTGTGTCAAAGGTTAATGTTGTGGATAAGACTGTTAAAATAGAGACAGAGAATAAAACCAAGGGTTTATCTGATCCTTCTGTGTCAAAGGTTGATCAAAATAAGAAGAAAAAACAAGGCAGCAAGGAAGCAAACAATGAAGATGGCAGTGGCAAAGATAAGTTTTCCGACTTGATTTTTATGTGTAATTCTCAAACAAAGCAAGAGTGTTTCCGATACAAAGTGTTTGGGTTGCCACCAACCAAAAAGGAGCTTGTAGAAAAGGTGAAGCCCGGAATGAAGCTCTTCTTGTATGATTTTAACCTTAGAGAAATGTACGATATCTACAAGACAACGTCTGCTGGAGGAATGAATGTGGAACCAAATGCTTTCCGGAGTTGTAAAAGGTCACTCCCAGCACAGGTAATCTTTTTATACATGAAAGGGGTGCATCAAGCTTGTGAAGTTTGTATTCATGATGAATGGAAAATTTTGACACCCACTTTGCAAGAATATTTTAATAATCATGCAGCTAATGAGAATGTAAAAGAAGAGGATGTCGAAAGCTCTATAGTCATTGAATTCATTACTAGTATTCAAAGGAGAGCCACTACCTCATCAAATTCACCTCCTCAAGAAGGCGACAATGATGAATGTTCAAGGTATAAATTTGCCTCTAATCAAATTGCTTTTGATTATGATAAATATGGTAAATATTCACATAAGATTTGGAAAATAACATGCATGTTCCTTTTGTGGTTTGAATAATCATAATGTTTATAGATGTTGGAAGAATATATCCATGCATGTATGAAACTTTCTCAATAAATGAGGAAAAATGTCCAAGGCCCATTGGACAAGGAAAATGATGTTGAAAATAAGTTGCAATTTTTTATTACTCATTGCCATAAGAAAGGTCACCTTGTAGACAAGTGATGGTTAGAATTCTTATCCAATTAAGGCCTTGCATGTATTTTGATGTTTCATGAATGTCTTTGCAAATTCAAGGTATGGCACATGTTGCATGAAGCGAGGTGTTGAAGGTAGAGTTATGTTGACACACTTAAATGCAACAAATATGGAAATTTGTAAATGAGCTATTATTTGAATTGAGAGTCAATTGTTTGAAGAGGCATGTTTTTTCGACTTGTGTTTGGTTGACAGTTTTGTACACCAATATGTAAGAGTACATAGAGAAATTCACACGATGTGAATTTTTTTTCTTTGAAGGAGAAAAATGATATGTCAGCGAGCTATGTTTCTTGCATGATGTGTTTTTCAGTTTGATGGTTTTGTTTGTGACAAGACGTCACAAGATTTTGGGAAGGTCCACTATTGAGCAAGAGCCTCATGATTACAACCTAATCATGAGAATCAAATGGCATGAACCAAACATATTGTGTATTAAATGAGGAATTTCGCTCTCCCAATCATTTCTAAATCACCCATATCACCAATAAAACACGTTTTAAAAGAACATACTTTAGTAGGGGAAAGACCTTAGGTCCTTTGATTGTGCACATGTGTGAAAAATTGAAATTGGCAATTTGCAAAAAAGTGAAATTATGAATGAAACCATGAAAACAAAAATCCAAAAAGTAGTAAATGATTTAAATAGACCTAATTAATTATTTACCAACATAAATTATTCAACTTTTAGCAACTAAATGATAAGTAAAGAAATAAATAAATTTGTAATTATGGTTCAAAAGTTACATAATCTTAAGAATCCAAAAAACAAATTATTTTTCAAAACGTATTACTTTCAAAGTATCAACAAAGAATGTACAAGGTTGTTCAATTAATTAACTCTATTTATTTAAATTCCATGATGTATATCATACTCATAATTTTAAAAAATTATTAAATAATGATCTAGATTGGATAATTATATTATTTGTCATATATTTTAATACTTATAGAGTGAAAAAACTGAAAGAATCAACTTGTAGGGTCATTTTAATGGTGGGTGGAGAATTGGGGTCTAAAACCTTTTGGAGTCATTTTGAGGTATTAAATGACATTTCTGGGTCAAACGATTATCCCTTGTGCCAAAATATTGACCATTATTCTACACTTAAATACATATCCAATGGTGCAAGAAAAACATCAAATTAAGTTCATTAAAAAATTATGCCTTTAGTAAGTTGACCTATCATGTTGACCACCATGGTACGAGAGAATGTCATTTTAGCCACATTACTCATGCATAGCAAGCTAGCTACATGTGGAATTTTAAAAAGACTCTAAAAGGTCTAAAATCACAAACCTCTTTAATGGTTGACAGAGTCAAATCTTACACCTAGTTGGCTATCACGCTATGTTAAATACTTGGCCACTAGGAAGAATAAGAGTTCCATTTTTTGTTATTGTATTTTGTTCCATAGTTGAAAATACAACTAGAAGTGTGAAGTTAGAGGGGAAAATGTATGAAGTTATGTTTTTATAGCCACCTTACATGCCAAAAGTCTTATATCTAGCTCTAGAGAGATTACCTCTTTCTTTGTACTTGCATATTTTCCATACCAGAAAAGAGAGAGTAGAGCATGTTTACATTTTAGTGTTGTTTTTCTCCCATAAGGATTTCCTATGGAAAAAGGAGTCTAGAACATCATTACTTTTTAGGGTTGCTTGTCTCCCATAAGGATTTCCTAGGAAAATAATTGTGTTGATTGTCTAGAGATATGTATGTGTGTGTTTCATTATGTTCTCTATTTCTTACATTGTGTTTCATTATGTTTTATATTTCTTACATTTCTTCCCTCCTATTTTTCTTTCCAATAAAGGTTTATAAAGTAACATGAGAAGCAACATGAGACTTGGAACAATCATTTTCATTATCTATATGGAAGGCAAAAAGGATTATATCCCCTTAAAATTAAACTTATGTAGTTTGTATGAGAAGACAGAGCCTAATATAGCAGGCATAAAAATACTTTCCTACAAAATGATAAAACATGTGAAAGAAAAATTTAAAACATAAATCAAGATATCAAAGACAATGATATTATGATGGAGAGAATATTTCTACAGCCAAAATGAACATGCAAACTATAAACTGTAATAAAAAGATAACAATATCATTGCAAAATTTAAAAACATAAATAACGTAACACAAGGATATCTCAAAACACCTGAATGCATATGTAGAACAAAACCTGTAATAGAATATTTTGCACATACAACACTGCACATTTTTAAAACATAAAATGACTTCTAGCAGACAATAATATTAAATTAGATTTGAATTAAAAATAGATACAAGTTCGGGAAAAGAGTTGAATTGTTATTCTCCTTAGGATTTCCAAAAAAATAGGTATCTGAGTTGTAATGGTTGACGAAAAATTACAAGAATGATTGGTGAAGTGTACTCTGCCAATTTCTTAGGCTAAAAAAATTAAATCGTTTTGCACTAGATAACGATTATTTGTTTTCTAAGCTTAAAGGCTATGTTAATTGTTAGAAGGGTAGCTGAGGTTTAAGACCCTAGTCGGAGTAACCAACCTGGGTCCTATGTCTTTGGGTACCATGTCATGAATTATATAGTTATCAGATTAAAAATTTGATTTCAAAGAAATCAGATTACTTGAAAAAAGTTATCTATATATTTTCAGTAGTATTTAAAGCATAATGTTAAGCATCTATAGAAAAGAAATGAAGGAAAAACGACAACACATTACATCCAACTGTGCAACAAATCAAGAGAAGTGTATTCAAAATATTTAGAGGAAATATTTCTAATTCATTGTCGTTTCGCATAGATCTATTCCTGAAGTATGGCAGAGTTCGTGGGAACAGGTAGGAATTTTCCTCAATGGACTGTTGGGGCATTTAGATAGCCCCAACAGGAAAATTTTAAAAAATTTGTCTCTAAGCCCCCTTAAATGGGTTAATAGGAGCTTTTATAAAACTTGTTCATTACTTACACCTGTGTGTTAACCTTCACAAGAAATCCCTGGTTCCTATACACTCGCTCGGCTATAGCCTTAAGACCAAATGCTCGTCAAGTCGGGTAGACAGTCATAGCCTTAAGACTGGACGCTCGTCAAGTCAGGTAGACAATCCTGAGAAGGTGGTGGCTTATTTTGATAGAGCATCTGTTCTTGATAAGGTGGTGGCTTATTTTGATAGAGAATTATCTAAGAATGGAGATTGTGGTGGTGGAACAGTCTTATACATCAATGAAAAACATTCTATTAAAATTCAAAGTGGTTTTCAAAGTGGTTTGGGAAGGGTACAAAAAAATATGCATAACTTCTACTTCTCTTTGCCATTGAAAAATATATATATTCTTTGTAGATTTTAGCTGATTCCATAATCATTGTAAACCAGTTTAATGGATTGCAATGATGTCACATTCACACACTCATTCATATCTTTGAGGAGGTTCTCTTGCTCAAACATCGTTTTAACCAGATTTCTTAACCAGATTTCTTTTCAACATATTTATAAGGAGCGGAATAGTGAACCAAATTATTTCTCTTAGATTAACATTTGTCAGATTTTGAGAATTCTGAAAATCAAGGAGCAGCTAGAAGGTGCTATCACAAATTTCTTCCATAAAGGATAATTTTGTATCATACCCGATGAAAGCACACACGGACGAGAGCAACAACAGCATTGAAGGGAGCAGCCAGAACGCCGACGAGAGCAACAACAGCACTGAAGGGAGCAGCCGGAACGCGCGAACAGCAGCAACGCTAACACAAATTCGCAGTAATAATGAAACAGGTAAACAAAAAATCTTCACAGGCTATTTATTTATAGAAATTAGTTCGGTCGAAATATTTTAAAAGTCAAAGTTCAGTCGAAATCATAGTTCGACCGAACTTTTGTTAAGAGTTCGGCCAAACTTTTGTTGCCGGTTTTCCAATCTCCGACAAAAATTCTGTTTGCCTGCGCCATCTGTGTGTCGTCAATCTTAACAGAATCAATATTTCGGCCGAAATTTCTAAGAAAGTTCGGCCGAAGTATTACAGAGTTCTACCGAACTTTAGAAGAAGTTCGGTCGAACTATTTCCGAAAAAAGTTTTCGGCCCCCGATTCTCACAAAAGTGTAACCCAGCTTCACATTTCCACCCTTATATGTTTAGGATGGAATCCTTGCTGATTTCTTTTGCATTATCAAACAATTTTGAATGCATTTATGCACCAAAAAAAAATTAGGCCAAGAACTCCATTATAAATTCAATTTTGATTTTTAAATTCTTTTCTAGAAGTTGGTTAAAGTTCTGTAGAAAAATCCAACACTAGATAATGATAGCTGTCCATACAAACTAACACAAAGAACTAAAAAATAGTTACATTAAGAAAGCTTCATACCTCAGTGATGCAATTGTATTGTTAATTTCATTCAGTTTTATAATTTTCTTAAATATAGTTTTATTTTAGTTTTAAATGTGGTTTACTTTTTATTTTCATTTTATTTTAATTACTTATAATTTTAATTTATTTTCATTACTTCAATTTTGATGATAATTTAGTTTTGTTTAACTTCATCAATTTATTTTGATTCTTAGTCAATCTATTATTATATTGTTACATTTTAGTTTGCAGTTTAGTTTGAATGATTAATTTTTTTTTCTCTATTTTTAGTTTCATTATATTATTAATTTCATTCAGTTTTAGTTAATATGATTGTAATTTAGATGTTTAGTTGTTTTAGTTTATTTTTTAATGTGTCTTAGTTATTACATTAGTTTTATTTTAATTAGCTTTAATTTTTAGTAAACATAAAATTTACAGGTCATGAATGGATACCTCATCACGATCTTCCTGACGTCATCAAAGAATCATAAATATGGATTCCTACCCTATCAATATAGCTAAAAACACACATTAACCATTCAATAATTTATCCAATCATGAACAAGATACATATCAAAATCACCTCATATAACTATGCGTATAACCAACATATAACTAGCAAAATATCCATGAAAAATTAACCATAATATCAACATAATAACTAGCACATGTGCTCATTAATTACAATGTCAAAGTAACTAATATTAACATGTGTAAATTCCAACCACGTCAGGGACTTCCATGTACCACCCGACCATAGATTGGGCTGAGCCAAATATCTCTTTCCTTTAATCACCCCTCTGACATATTCCAAGCTTGATTGTGGGATCATGTGGGTTAAACAAAAATAGAACCAGTTATGAATTCTAGAGGCCAGTCCACCTCAACCCTCAACCACAATAATTTCACCTAAACCATTGTAGAAATCACTAACAAAAAAATAGCTTGGATGCATTTGACTTCCTTCACTAGCTCTAAAGGGATTTTCCTTTATCCACCCACCCATTCAGAATTTTGGGAGGAATACTATATCCACCCTTGACCCCTGAAAATTTCCCCGATACCACCTGAAATAGGATCACAGAGTGTGACCACTGAAAAATTCTAGCTCCTCCATAAACCTTATCAACCTTATAAAACAATCATGTCTAGGACATCCATGGAATTTTGATTTTTCGCCATAACGGTAAAACATTTAGCATTCTTGTGCTTCAATTATGTTGGTAGAATATATTTTCTTAATAGAATGGTTTTAGGTGTTCCAGTTTTAATATTAAATATGCTCAAGAAGACTCCTTTTTGAATACATATAGTATTATGATACACTATAATTATAGGATACTTGTTCTTAATCCCTCTTTTAAGCCATTTTTTATTGGTATTATATACTTTAAAACACCTTGTGTTTTATGTATGCACTGCATACTCCTCATTTCTAGGGTCAATACCATTCTTATATGTTTTTGTCTATTTTTTTAATCTCAAGAGTATACATGGACAACTCAATTTAGGGATAATTTGTACATAAGAATACTCGATATTCTCAATTCATACTTTAAGTTATCCTTCTTATATTATTTCCCACACACACACACACACCTATATATATATATATATATATATATATATATATATATATATATATATATATATATATATATATATATATATATACCACACACACACACACACACACACACACACACACATATATCTGTGTGTGTGTGTGTGTGTGTGTGTGTGTGTGTTTGTGTTCTTTTCATAGTATCCCAATTTTGGTTAGAAGAGTCCTCTTGTTAAAATTTCTTCTGGACTACGCTTCATATGGAGCAATTTGTTATAAGGTTTGTGTGGCAATTTTTTCCATATTATTAGCCTATAATTATTTCCCAATCCTTTTATAATGAGATGGCCTACCAAGTTTCCCTTCCACTATATCTCTTCCTTGAATATAATGGTAATATACATCATGATTATATGCAAATCTACTTCTTAATTTTATATAAATATAAATATGTACTTATTTATTTAGTTTATTTTCAATATTTCTTCATTTTATTTGCTTAATTATATCCTTAAGTCATTCAACACATTTTAGAACTTATTGATTTTACTCTTAGAGAGATACATAATCCTCTATAGAATTTTATACTAACACCTTGGGGACACGTGGCAGCCTTAGGCTTGGCCACGTGTCACCCTCCCATTGGCTCTTAAAAAAACACGTGCAATCCTTAAACAAACCATATAGCGCCACTTCTCATCCACTGGTTCACCTGGAGAAAAGAAATATTCTTTGTAATATTATTTTTTTCTAACTATGCATCCTCCAGGCTGACTGGGCATCCCAATCAACTCTGTCGCAAAATTTAGTTGTTTGGGAATTCAATCAAAACTCGATATCTCCCTCACACGACACCAATTCTTCAAACCGTTCGTTGCGCGGGAATCTAGAAGATGAGATCTATGCAACCATCGTAGTTTAAACCCAAACCTGTAACTTTAAATTTGAGCAAAATTTATGAAATCCTGATCACTCCTCCCCATTGGGAAGCTTTTGGACCCCAAAATAATTGATTATCTATTCAGTGGATGAGAGTACAACTCTCTCAAATTTCCAACCTCCATCCAATTTTCCTTTCTTGGTTTAGTGCCTTTGAGCCTAACTCGAAGTTATTCAACACTCTTGGATGCTCTTGTCCTCCTGTCAAGAACTGTATCTTCCTTGAGCTCATCTAGAAATTTTGGTGAGAAATCTTCAATAGAAGGTAGCTGAACATCACTTCCTTGATCATCAATCAAAGGTGGCTCATACAAATGTAAGTTTTCAACATTAAGAACTAAATACATTTGCATATATGAAGGCAAATCATGTTGAAATGAATTGTTACCAACTTGCTTTATGATATTGTATGGACCATAGCAAATGGGTTTGAGATTTTTACCTTCCCATTGCATCCTTTCTTTGCTAATGTGCAACCATACCTCATCTCTTTCTTGAAACTTGTGATCAACTCTATGTTTGGCATGCCTCTCTTTTAATTTTCTTTGAATTTTCTCAAGCTTTTCTTCAACTTGTTGATGTACTATCTGAATTTTCTCAATGAACTTTCGAGCCTTGTAAATGTCACTATGGCCATTTATTGCAAAATACTTTCAAAAGATGAAGTCTATTTTCGATTTTGGAAAATACCCGAAGCATACTTCAAAAGGTGATGCCTTTGTAGAAGAGTACAGAGCCATTGTGCATCTATTGAGAGTATATTGCAGCAAAAATCCTAAGTTGTGGGATGAGCAAATGGATTACATCACATTTAATTCTATTCACCACCTTGGTTTTTCCATCATTTTGCGAATGAGAAGAAGTACTCTTTTTAAACTTTGTGTCCATCATACTCCAAATATTAGACCAAAAATTTCCAATGAACCTGGAATCCCTATCACTAACAATAGAAGTTGGAAATCCATAATGAACGCATACATGTTGAAGATAAAGTTTAGTAGTTTGTTCACCAGTAATGGTTTTCTTACATGGCATAAGTATACACATTTTACTGAATCTATCCACAACTACATAAAAATAATCATGCTATTTTCTTGACATAGGTATACCTCCAACAAAGTCCATGGAGACACTCTCCCATGGCCTTGATGGTACCAGTAGTGGAGTGTACAACTTGTTATCACTCAAATTTTCCTTGAAGTTGTTGGGAAGAGGAAAGGGGTCCGAGGTAACCACAAACCAACTTTTAGGTAAAGAATCTAGCCAATCTGTACCCAGAGAGGGATCTCTCTGTAAAATTTATCTTTGTTTTGAAAGATATTAGGCTAGTTATAAAGTCCAAGGATTTTGATTGAGTTTGGATGATGAAATTCAATAGCTTGTGCTAAGATTGAGTAGTTTAGGCCATTGGGCTAATGGAGTCAAAGAGGATAGCTTAACTGGATCAAGTTTCTTAACAAAATATGGTTTCACAGGGCAAGGTAATCAAACAGGGAACATTTATAGATCTAAAGTGAATGGAATGGAATCAAAATGGATGAAGGGAAATTAAGAACCCTTCAACACTTTCGAAAGAGGGAAATTGAGTGATTATTAATAAAGAGGAATTAAGTATTCTTTACTAAATAATCAAAACGCATAAACTAGTAAAATAGGAGCAATTAAGAATTCACTGTTTAAACTAGTTCAGAAGAAAACATTTAGAATAAGAATGATTGAAAGCAGATTGCACTTAAGCACTTTCTGATTTATTCCTTTTCGTTAATTATTCAGATATGAAACATAGATGATATAATAAACAAATATAAAACTTCAAAACATAAGAGATAGATGACTTATTGATCCATTGTCTGACACAAGAATCCTGTAAAAATTCTTTTGCATCAATTCCTCGTCCAGATAGCCATACGAGATTTGTCCAACAACACTTTATTCCAAAATAGTGAATGTTACAGCAAAATCTAAGAATCCACACCTTCAATACTCCAATTGAGGGAGTATTTATACAAAAAATTATAAAAAATATCTAATAACATATTGAGATATAATCTAGGATGAATCATAAGTATGTTACAACAAACTAGAGATAGATGGTGTCGTAGATAAGAGAAAATATAACTGATGTTGTGCTATTTCCTTCTTTTGAGAATGTGTTGGATACAGGCCCTAAGATTTGGGTCATTGATGTCCTCTTTAGTAATTCTGTGTTGGATACTTCATTTTATTGATACTCTTTATCTGCACTGATACTCTTTAACCTCTGTCTACCCTTATATCCTTCTTATTATAACTTTACTGTAGTCAATGATCAAAAATTCATGTAAGGATAATTTTTACAAAAGTTCTAACATTTCCTCCCACCATTTAAGTTCCGGTATTCTTTTTATTTGCAACTTTCTGAGAGTTTCATTAGTCTCTGTATATCTGAAGAAAGTAGGTTGAATTGGGAACAATTTCCTTACCTCATGCTCGAGATAAAAATAAAAAAAATCCGATCTATCATGAAGATTTTTTCCTGTAGGCAATGCTGCTGCTGATGAACTAGTTGAGGAACTAGCCTGATTGTCAACATGATTGTCCAATTTCTCAACATAAATTTCAAGGTCCATCAATTTATCCTTTGAAACTAAAGGACTGGGGAACCCTTTATTCAAAAAAATATCAAATATTTTTATAAAGGCATTGATTTATTCTTACATATCATAGCATCTTCGTTCTAGATTCTGCATCAGAGTTCTTTTGGTAAAAAAAAATTTTATTTCCAAAATTGTTCTTGTCCTATATTGAATGCCAGGTTCTTCAAGTTGATGTCTGTTCTGAGTATTTTAAAAGCGGATAAGTTCATTGGATTCTTCAGGCATGTTTCCCAGTTCTTCTCTTGCTTTTAGGATTTCTTCCAGAGCCAATTTGACTAAATCATTCTGTTCATACATTATTTGAATTGAGGGCCAGACATCTTTTATTGACTGAATGATGTTGTCCCAAAGAATTTCATTTATTTCTTTTAAAGGCTTCTCCAGTGTGAGATCCTTCTCCAATCTGTTGACCAACTTTTCTAATATGTCGACCTCTCTTGTTTTATCTACAACATTCATCTTTGAGAGATCATATTTTTGTTCTAAAGTGGTGAATTGTACTTTTGTTCTTTGAAGTTCTGTTACTTGGAGTTTCAATTCCTCCATTGACTTTATTAACTCTTCGGTACTTAAATTGGAAGTATTGCCCTATGATAATTCTGCTGGCTGACCTGTTGTTGTAGTACTTGTAATCACTTCAGTTGTAGATGCTGGAGTATTTGACTGCTTGTCTTTTAATGCCTTTTCAAGCTCTTTTTCAGTTTCATTAAGTTGCTCATTCAGTTTCAAGAGAAAATCCATAAATTCTTCTTCAGAATTTTGTTTTGTGATTTCTGCAATCTGTGGATGTCTTGAGGCTGGTAACTTCAGTTGTTTTCTCAAGGCTGCAATATCATCATCTTTTTTCTTGATCAAAGCTTCTATACCCTTGACATCCTTGGGATTATGACCCAATCCAATAATTATTTCCTCCAAAGTATTTTATCCTGTTGTCCTTAGCCTGAGAAGAGGCTTTTTCTATATTTAATGGAGCATTAGTATTCTCCAAAGAATTATGCAATTTCTGGGTCATCATTGATTTATCTGTTACAGTAGAATAAATCATTTCACCTGTCTGTTTATGCAGCTCAATTTGATCCAAAGGATGAATATCCTTTGCTATGACTTCAAAATTAGTTATGATATAATCTGTAGCTGTTTGAGGTTGCTGCACTTTGGGTTTGAAGTGAATCATTACCATTTTACCCTATTGAATGTCATAGGCTAACATCAATATTTGTTGATTCTTAGGAGCCATCTTCAAATATTGATTGTAAACTTGAAGTCTGAGTGGATCATTTCTGGCCTTTATATTTATGAATGTCCTTTTAATATCCCAGGCATCTTTCACTGGTTGTTTGAAAGATGATACTTCTACACTTTGCTTCCTTTGTAGATATTTTCTCTATAAAGTAGTTGATGTCCCACTAATTGTACATGTTTGCTGACTACCCAATTCTTCTTGCGTCTGACTATCAGGGATTTCATGAACAGATTCCACTTTTGGAAGAGGATTAAATTTTTGTCTTTTAACATCATGTTGTTATGAAGACCCACTGATAGGGGTGGCTGCTTCAACATCTCTCTTTTTACCCTTTTCTATATTGAGAGGAGTTTGTAAAAGTGACATTTCTGCCACATTGGTCTAAGTAGGAGAAATCTGTACTTGACCCTGTTCTTTAGAAGTTTCAGGTTTTTCTGTCATTGAAAATTTCTCTGTAACTTGTATATCAACCTCTTTATCCTTTCCTTTAGATGCTATTGTAGCTAACACACTGATTTCCTGTAAATTTTGTTGAGAAGTCCCAGCAGAAGAAGAACCAATACCTGGTATCTGCCCCTGTCCAAAAGATTCTAGGTCAAGTATTTTTTCAAGGTCTTTCATAACATTTTCAACACTGACCTGTTGATTATCTTGTTCTATCAATGTCCCTTCCATCCATTCATCCATATTGGCATATTGTTCAATTTCTGGGATTCTTTGATGAATTTATGGTGACAATATATTTTTCATCCTTCTATCACAAATAAAGTTGTTTGGGTCATAAGGTACCCAGTAGAAACTCTTTTGTAATTTGAGATAGTCTTCTAAGATTCTTTCAGCTTCCTCTCCAGCATCCCTAAAGTTACAGACAAAGGGACCTAATTGAATTTTAATCCTGAGTTGAGCCTTTTTATTTGCATTGCAGAAATGAACTATGTCAGAAATAATCATCCGTCTGAAATACTCTAATGAGAAATGTCTCATTGGGACATATTTTGGAAACTTGAAAGGGCATAACTCACACCCATATATTCTGATTTATGTGTCATTTCGGTATAGGTACCAGTCACCTATATTGTATTTCTTTGAGAGTTGGAGAATTTTCTTGATGTCACTATTGACCCTAGGAGGGGAGACTCCTGTCAACAAGGTGGTTGCAAGGTGTACAAATAGGTCAATAAACTCATTATAAGAGTAATGAGAATCAGAGGAATTATGAGTGATGGCAGTCCAAAAGATTACAGACCTGGGATTTCCTTTGGCATCAAGTTTTTTAACATAGAAAGGGAAACTCTCTGATTGAAATTAAAGCATGAGATGGTATATAATAGAGGAATACTTGAACGCTCTTTCATTCCCTAATCTCATGAACTGATCATGGATTTTATCAGCAATGTAGGAGGCAAAATCATACTTGACAGCAGGGGGATGTCCAGGGGTAAAATTTGACAACAATACTAGGGTTAATTGATCAACATATTCACTAGTATTGAAACCCATTATAGAGGATATCATATTCAGAATAAGCCCACCCACATCAGTGAAAAAGGTATAACCATAAGGGGGAGGGCCTTTGGGCTGATGTTATGGTAACATGAAGGTTTGGCAAAGGCGATTCAACAATTTCTGGGATAAATTGGCAGATTTCTCAAGCAATTATCCCATGGAAAGGGGAGTCAGGGCTTCACCAGGCTGAAATTGTAACATTTCATTGATAGAATGAGTAGTTAATGGGAAAATAATGGTTTGACTCGGGGAAAAAACTGCTCGTTGATTGGGATCATAATTTGCATGGCAGTAATGGATTATGTCAGGAAAAACATGGACTGAAGGGAGAAGATACATGGGAATATTGGATTCCCATAATCCAAAAATGTCACAGCCGTTTAGGTAGTTATCTCTGCAGCGGAAAAAAATTTGAGGAGGATTTTCACTGAGAACAAGATCTTTAATTTGGAAATCCCTATCTACTAGAGGCAGATAGTCTAAATCTCTGTGAGGGGCATTCAGGGGTGTGACATTCAAAGCCACGGGAATTTCCATTTCTGGTTCTTGTGGATTCAGAAATGAATTGTAGGTTTTGATGAAAAAATGGGCAGAATCACAAGTTTGGGAATGCAATTGTAGTTTTTGGAATTGAGGAGTGAACTAAAGAGCAATCTTGAACCCTGTTTCAGTTTTTCGTGTGGAATTTAAAACAAAAACCAGGATTTTTACAGAGCTCAGCATGAATTTAGGTAAATACCTATTTTCCAGGAAATGAATAATGACTAAACAGGTGCTGACTGTGGCAGATGAACTCTGGATTGCTCGACTGCAATTTTCTTCAACAAGGTAACGGTTGGCAAACTTCGACAGTTGATTTCGAAATTCGTTGCATGGGACACTATTCACTGCATGAGATAGT
The DNA here is from genome assembly GCA_034641835.2 of Pinus albicaulis. Classification (NCBI taxonomy): domain Eukaryota; kingdom Viridiplantae; phylum Streptophyta; class Pinopsida; order Pinales; family Pinaceae; genus Pinus; species Pinus albicaulis. Next base: position 656,129,236 of record CM076581.1, read on the forward strand.
GAAAATGACGCGGGTTCTTTTGTTTTATTTTCAAAGTCAAAGGTTGGCGAGTTTTTTATTATTTTTTAATATATGACGTCAGCAAGTACAGTGGTTTCGTCATAGGAGGTAGGTGGTAAGCGGTTTCCATCGAACAACTTTAGGGGATGGGCGGTTTTCAGTGGAGGGCGATCGATTCCATATGATGGACGATGCATGGCGCGACAATGTTCAGAAAAACGCTTGGCCATCGTACGTTATTGTTCGGACGAGGATGCGCAGCGATATGAATGATAGTCGTAGATCTTAGATTGATTGATCGAATGGTCGTCGGGAAAGGAAGATGACGGAGAATTAATATGGTGGGCCCAATGAAATTTATTATGAAATAATCGCATCATGGGCGTTTTGATTGGTGGATTAGGTTATTAATTAACCTTAAGGATTAATTAACACCTTTATACGGCGGAGTGCCAGTTTTATTTATTAAATGGAAATTCACCCAATTAATTAAATTTATATGGTTATTTTTCAACCAATGGGTGGGATATTATATTAATTTGGAAATTTTATTAAAATAATACGAGAAAAAGAGATATTTTCATAGGGATTTAAATAATAAAAAATCAATATGAAAATGAATGAAGCGCTAAGTGTAAACATTAGATTAATGTCTTTAACTTATTCTTTTGTGAAATAGGGTTTTTAAGAAATATTGCATGATTTTCCTAAGTAAAATAGGATTTTACTTAGGAAAAGATTTTTTAGAAGTGAATGAATGTCATGATGAATGATTTTAAGTACTCAGGCTTTTCCAATTATTGGGCAGAGGGTCCGGTCCCTCCAAAAGTCAAGGAAATACCTTGAGCCCCTTTAATTTTCAAATGCCTTAGTACTTAGGGGATATTAGTGAAATTTTTAGGGAAAAATGAGAAGGGAAGTTAATAATCTGACTTTTCTTTGTTTGAAATTCTTCCAGTGTAGTGTCTGCCTTTGCACTTGTGATGAAAGTAAATATTTAACACATCTAGAGTCATTATCCATCACATGTAATTCTGCAACAACATCTACTTACCCTACCTACTTTACCCTACCATTTTTTCTTCTTTATTAGGGTGCACTTAGACTGGCAAACCCTCACCACACTTTTTCTTTTACATCTGGAAATCTATCTGATTTTATCCTTATTACATCCAAGGGCTCAGATTAAACTGTTGAGCTCCTTTTATTTACTCTACCGATCTACTTATTTGCCAAGATTAAACAGTTTGGTCAGATTTTATTCTCTATCTCTAAAACATAAAATTGAAAGACGAACTAGCCAAGCTTAAATTGTTTGACTGTTCATAAATTGTGGCATAAAATACAAGTTGCACACAATTTTATTTATTACATAAGAGAAAAAAAGTAGTGGCATTTAGACTTGCACACTTTCCTTGGCCTTTCTTTTGGTGGGGTTCATTTTCTTTCACTTTTTTGGCCATTTTATTCGTTTCACCCTTCAATTTTTCTTTTAGGGTATACCCTCTTTACATTTTTTAATTTTTTTGATTTTTTGACAATATGGAAAACCTTTGCAACAAGAAAAGGTATGAACATATTACATAGCTCTTCAAGTCAATCATGATATATGACACCTATTGGTATAGTAGTGTAACACAACCCAAGCTTGCTATTACTAGGCTTTCTTGTTGAACAAATACAACAACCTCTTATAAAACATGACACACTATTTATCATGCGAGGGTAATAGCAATACCTCTGTAGATGCGCCACTATTTTTCTTATCCCAAAGTATCCAACAATAAGAGATGAATGAGCTTATCTCATGACAATTAGCTTCTCATTTTGGTATACATAGCTTGTCCAAATGAAACATATTTTTTTTAGGCATGTGATAATACTTTTATTCAACTTGATTCCCTTCAGTCAAACTAGCATACACATCTTGAAAATCAACATCATGCACATAGTGTTCTATGGAACTCTCATGTAAAATAAAATCACTTTTGAGTAAAGTAGATGCACTAATGATTGGTCTTGAAAGCATATAAACAAATTTATTGAAAATACATTTCTTGTACCTTATAACCAAGTGAAACTATTGAAGAAATCCAATCCCACTGAAATGTCTTGATTGTTGCAATTTCTTTTGCTACTACAAGTACTGTAATGGTTGGTGATTGGTATGCACAATCCTCTCTTTACTCATCAAGTAATGTTTCCACTTAACGCTTTGTACCAACGCATATATTTCTTTGTCATATGTAGGATAATTAGTTACATCACCGTTGAATGTTTCATAATTAAAAGCGATAGGCGTACCATGCTACAAAAGAACTGCGCCAATGGCATAATCACTAGCATCAGTTTATGTCTCGAATGGCTGTCTCAAATTTGGTAATGCAACAAATGGAGCTGAATTGATATTTTATTTTAAAGCTTCGAAAGCTTGCTATTGTTTGCCTCCCCATTGGAAGCCTTTCTTCACACTTGTCACTGCATGCATAGGAGCTGCGATGGAAAAAGAGTTAGCAATAAACTTTCTCCAATACTGAGGTGCACTGAAGAAACTTCTTACCTCAATTACTGTTCTGGGTGTGGGACAACTCACAATGGCTTCCACTTTAGAAGGATAAATTCTCAACTCTCCTCCTCCTAGAATGTGTCCCAAATAAACCAAATAATTTTTTTCAAACTCACACTTCGACATTTTAAGAAACAATTTCTCTTTCTTCAAAACATCAAGCACTCTATTCACATGCAAGACATGTTCTTCTCTTTTTTTTCTAAAAATCAATATGTCATCTAAGTGCACAATCACAAAGTCATCAAGGAATGGACACAAAACACTTTCCATAAAACACATGAAATTTGTTAGTGCATTACACAAACCAAATGGCATAACTAAGCACTCAAAGTGTCCTTGTTTGGTTTTGAATGTAGTTTTCCATATGTCACTTTCTGCAGTTCTTACTTGATGATATCCACTTTGTAAATCTAACTTAGTGAAAAAATTTGATTCTTTCAACTAATTAAGAAAAACATCTATCCATGGGAGTGGGTATCTATTCTTTACTATTATCTTGTTCAAAGCTCTAAAGTCTACACACATGTGCCAAGTCCCATATTTCTTTGGAATCAAGACTATGGGTGAAATTCATGGTGAAGTGCTTGGCCTTATGATTCATTTGTCCAACATCTCCTTGATTTGCCTCTTTATTTCAACATTCTCCATTATCGACATGCGATACATGCTGATGTTCAGAAGAGGACAATATTGCTGCAAATGTATCTCATGTTGAATCTCCTAGTCAACCCTGTCGCAGAATTTAGCTATTTGGGAATTCGATCATAATGCGATATCTCCCACATATCACATTTGTTTTTCGTGTCATTCATGGTGACAGAATCAGGAAGGCCAGATCTATGCAACCATCCTAGTTTCAACCCAATCCTGTAACTTTCAATTTTGAGCAAAATTTATGAACTCTTGATCATTGATTCAGGTTCCAATATTATTTTTCCTTCCTCATCAAGTTCTAGAAATATTGTATGAACTGCAATTTTTTCACCTATAACCTTCTTTAAGCATGAAACATGGAAAATTGGGTGCACTCAAGAAGAAGCATGAAGCTCCAATTTGTATGCCATAGTACCAATCTTTTGCAACACCTTGTAAGGACCATAGTACTTTGGTAATCATTATTATCCTTCTCAGCTTGCTTGAGGGACATTTTTTTGTATGGTTGTAGCCATAAAAATACCCAGTATCCTTAATCAAAACTTGTATCATTGTGATGTTGATCTGCCTGCTGTTTCATTCGATTTTGTGCCAAATTTAGGTTATCCTATAGGAGTTGGAGAACTTTTTGTTGATGCTCGATGTGAACTTCCACTACTTTTATTTTATAATTTTCTCTTAAATATGATGTCATGGACCATGGATGATATCCATAAATTTCCATAAATAGGATCATTTTTGTTGCAGTATGGAAGGGAGTTCTATACCACCATTTAGCCAGAGGTAACCACTTGATCCATTGTGATTATTTATCGGATACAAAACAAAAAATATATCATTCCAAACATTTGTTCACTATATTATCTTTCCCATCAGATTGAGGATGATAAAATGAGCTATGAGCTAGTTGAGTACCCAAACAAGAAAATAAATCCATACAAAAATTTTCAGTTATATTGGGATATTTGTCATTTACAATAATCTTTGGGTTTCCATGTGGCTTTTGAATTGTTTCCATAATTGTATTATAAACTTTACTTGCTTTAAATGGATGAGATAAATCACAAAAGTGTGCATATTTGGTAAGTCTATCAAATACCACCATGATGACACCCTTTCCTTCAAACTTAGGTAAACCTGTGATAAAATCCATTGAAACTTCCTCCTCACATTGAATTGGAATGGATAAAAGTTATATAAGACCCAAGGTATTAATTGTCGCAACTTTATTTTGCTGGTAAACCAAACATTCCGCCATGAAATTTGAATATCAGATTTAAGGACATCCCAAAAAATTTATTTCTTCACCATGTGGTAAGTTTTAAAAAATCCTGAGTGTCCTCCTATGGGAAAGGTGTGTGATTCCAAAATAATATTTTGTTTTAGTTGCGAATTATTCAAAGATATAAGCGACCATTGTACCATAAGGAGTCATTTTTCCAACTAAATGTATCAGATGTATGGGATCTTGCTGCAACTTTTGAATGAGTGTCCACACTTCTTTGCCATTCTTCCATTCCTCCCTTGCTTCAGTTATCCAATCCGGCTGGATAATATAAATAGTACAACTCAATGCTTCCACCTCCTTATCCTTTCAAGAGAGTGCATTCGCAACAAAATTTAGCTTCCCCTTTTTGTAGTTCATTTGAAAGTCATAACCAAACATATTTGTGACCCATTTTTGCTTCTCTTCTGAATATAATATTTGTTCCAAAAATTATTTAAGACTATCATGATCACTTTTTACCTTCAAGTGTCTACCCATTAGTTAAGGTCGCCATTTCTTTAGTGCATGTAGTATTTCCAACATTTCCTTATCATAAATAGCTTTCTATAAATACTTTCCTTTGATTGGACTACTCTCAAAAGAAATGGGTCTTACTTCTTGGATTAAAACATCGCCAATTCCATTTCCTGAGGCATCACATTCCAAAATAAAGATTTTTGTGAAGTCTAGCATAGATAAGACCGGTGCTAGGAACATTGCCTCCTTAAGATGTTAAAATTCCTTAGTTGCTTCTAGAGTCCATGAAAATGCATATTTGTTTAATAATGTTGTTAGATATGCTTATATTCTCCCATTGTTCTTTAAAAAATTGTGATAATACCCTGTTAACTTTAGAAATCCTCCCAACTACTTTATGGTTGTAGGGCTTTCCATTCCTTAATGGATTTAATTTTTTTAGAGTCTACCTTAACACCCTCTCGAGATATAATATGACCTAGATATTCCACCTCTTTTATGCCAAAGAAACATTTGGAGGTTTTTTCACAGAATTGTTTCCCCTCCAATAGTTTTAGCATCCTATCAACATGTTGAACATGATCCTTTCAAGACCTATTGTTGATTAGTATATCATCAAAACTACTAACACAAAATTTCTCAGGAAGGGCTTGAAAATGTAATTCATCAACTGTTGAAATGTAGAAGGTGCATCGGCAAGGCCAAAAGGAATGACCAAAAATTCATGATGACCCTCATGAGTTTGAAATGTTTTTTCAGAATATATTTAGTCTTCATTCTAGTTTGATGATATCCTAAACAAAGATCCAACTTGGTAAATTAAATTTGTCCACGTAATTCACCCAATAATTCATCAATCAAAGGAGTGAGAAATTTATCTTTAACGGTGAGCTTATTGAGCTCCCTATAATCTGGATTCATGTGCCATGATCCATCCTTCTTGTGCACCAATACTACTGGAGTAGAGAAAGAACTTTGACTAGGTTGAATTATACCAACCTCTTAACATTTATGCAATCATATGTTCGATTTTGCTCTTTTGTACATAATGATATCTGGAAGGCCTGATGTTTGGAGGAACACTTCCTAGAATCAAATAAATAGCATGATCATGATCATGAATAGGTGGGATTCCTTTGGGAGTTTCAAACACCTTGGAATGATTGTCCAATAATTTTTAAAGATATGGAGAAATAGATGATTTTGATGTAGGAACTTCAAGTGAGCATAATTTTGCAATTACACCTTGTTGTTACTTATTAAGAAGATTTTTCATGAAATTATAGCTTATTAGCTTTCCTGGATTCCCTACAATACCCCATAATTCAGCTTCCTTTCATTTTGAAAAAAACAAATCTAGAAAATTTCTTGAAAATTAAAAGCAACTGTCCCCAAATATTGTAACCATTGTACTCGTAGTACAAGATAACCACCTCCAATTTGAATGGAAAACATTGGACTATTCAATACATATTCCCCCATGGTTAGCTTGATATTATGGCATTTTATAGAGAAATTTATAGTTCCTCCATTTGCAACCATCACTTGACACTCTGGTGTTCGGTATAGGAAGTAATTCAATTCCTTGGCTACCTTACAATGAATAAAATTATGGGTACTACCCGAATCAATAAACACTATTACATTTTTATTCTTCATATGTACCTCTATCTTGAGAGTTTGAGGAGTGGTAATTCCTACCAATGCATTACAAGATATGGTCAGACTCATTTCCTCTTTCTCTAGGGTTGGTTCTTGGCATATATCCTCTTATTTTTAAGTTTATTGTTCATTTTGTTCCTCCTCTACACAATATATGTAAAATAATTTATTCTAACCACACTTATGAACTTTAATGTATTTTCTATCACAGTTATAGAAAATCCCTTTTTCTCTCTTTTCTTCAAATTTTTGTGGTGTCAACCTTGTAGGTTGTGGAAGTCTAGAAGTAGCAACACTTCCATATTTATAGATGTGAGTAGTAGGCTTCCTTGTCACCATAATTTTACTTTCAATTTTTCTTTCTAGCTTGAACGCCTTCTCCAATGAATCAAGATCCGAAAGGTGAACCTCATGTTGGATGTTATGCTTTAAATTCCCTATGAAGACATCAATATTGTGTTCCTCTGGAATATCAGTTACCCTTAAGCTCAATTTTGTGAAGTCCTCAATGTGCTCCCCCATTGAACCCTTTTGTTTGATATTTATCAATTGCCTAAAGAAGGTGTTGCTTTTTGTATCCTCATAATGTGCTATCATTTCCTCCATAAAAATTGACCAAGTAACAATTGTTCTATGAGAGAAAAGCCATCAATACCATAAATATGTATTTTTTTCTAAATATAAAGTTGCAATGTGTACCTTTTTTGTGCTTTTCACATTATGGAGATCAAAATATTTCTCCATCTGTAGTATCCATGTCACAGGATCCTTGCCATCAAACTTCCTGATATCAATATTTGGGATATGGTGGGTCTTCAATCCAACATTAGAGTTTATGAAGTCACAATTACCATTTATTTTGTTATCATCATGATTTTCCTCTACTACCTTTTCGCCATTAGGAATCATTTCTTGTATCAATTTTTTCAAACCTTCATTCAAACCTTCCATGTCCGCTTTTAGATCATTCTTCATGTCTTCCATGTTGCCTTCCATTTTTTCATCGATTTTGGCTTCCATGTCATCCATCTTAGCTTCCATGCCATCCATATTATTTCCATGCCATTATTCAAGCCATCCATCTTAGCTTCCACGCCTTTCTTGAAAACTTTCATTTCATTTTTTATTTCTATTAGCGAGAGAGAAATTTGGTACACTTGGTATTGTAATTTTGATATATCAAGTTGCACTTATTCATATTCATGAGTCATAGTAGAGTATTATGAATGCTTAATGGGTGTTTAATTCTTTTTAAGGGGGCATTTTATAATTAAATACTGATATCTATGCTTCAATATTCCCTTGGAATCACTTCAAACTAATTTTTCAAACAAGACTTATGCAATTTGGAAAAAAAAATACACCTTTTTCTTACTTTTGAGGAGCTCGATATTGAAACTGATGTATCTATGTAATTTCGGATCCCCGATATTTTTTCTTCAGTCCTTTAGTAGCCCTCTGAATCTTCTTTCCAATGACATAGGTTTGAACTGATTTGGATTCTTCAAGACAAATTTATTCCCAATATCCCACAATGACCAAATTATGGATTGATTCAATAGAGATAAATTTTATGGCATGCACATGTCATTGTTTCCTCCTTTGGCTTTGAAATTGACACAAAGGAAACTACAATCTGTCTACGTTCGGCCAATTTTTACAAAATTCCAATTCAATGCTCAGAGAGAGATTTATGATGATTTTCCCAAGGTCACCTCTTTGAGATGAAATTTGGGAGCCTGCAAAAACCCTAACTTCCACAAATCATATCTCCAAAATTATTGCAAACCAAGATCTGAAATTTTTACACGAATTTCCTCAAGATTTATTCACAAATGGGGTTTTGTTTTAGTTTCTTCAAATTTGTAGAATTTTTTTTATAGAGAAAATTCCATGATGGCCTATTTGAAGCAGTGAAACCCTAGAATCCAAAGCTCTCATACCAAATGTTATGAAACTAGCTCCCAAAATCGAAGAAAAGAGATAAAAACGCCTTAGAAATCATCTAGTTCGAGGAGGAAACCTCCTTTACATTACATAAATCAACAATTATCTAATGGTTCAAATGGATAAACCTACTTTCTATATATATGAGTCCATGGGGTCACAATATAATCCTAGCCAACCTAAAAATAATAATGTAAGGGCACAACAATAACAATAGTGGGCTTTTATGGAGAGAAATAATAACAATATGGGGACTGGAGGGGTACAACAATAAAAATGAAGGGGCTACAACAATAAAAATAAGGGGTCTCTCCTACTAAAATCTGTTGGAGATGAATGGATAGATATCCTTAACATGGTGGGAAAAGGAGATATTTCTCTGTTATCATTACCTGAAATTTTTGAATTATGCATACATCTTTCAAGATGTAAGTCAAGAGTTGGAAAGAATTCAAAAGACCATGTTATCTATAGAATTAATAAATATGAAAATAGAACAGTAAGTAGGGATGAAATAGGAAGTTTTCTTGATGAATTTAAAACATACATTTTAGGGAGTATTAGTGAACAATTAGACACCTTGAAATTACAAAACAATCAAATAATTGAACATGATTCCTTATCTATATTTTTCCATAAGTGAAGAAAGAAAAATCCTTTAAGAGAATGCCCTTTTGATTTAAAAAGTGTAGAAACATATGTTATATGTACAGAAAATCATGAATCAAAGAATTTTCCTTCAATTCCAGGTCTTAAATTTGTATACCAAGAAGAAAGGGTTCCAAACGAGGTAGATCCTCTTTTCCTTGTTTCTAGAATACCATGTCAAGGATAAAAAACTCAAGGTTTCAACAATTAAATGTATACTCAACCCTAACAAAATAATTGGGTTGCACCAATACCATGGCAACCTTTGTCTCAATCCAAAACTTAGACACAAGGATGGAAAGGTCCCTATGGTATATGTTCTCAATATCACCAATATCCACAATATTCTTTGTACTTCCCACCACAATATTTTACTCAATCTAGTAAAAAACCTCAAACTTAGTTTGAAAGTCAAAGTCCACAAGTTTCATTACCATTTCCACAACGACCAAATCAATTACCTTCCCAACCACTTCCAAACCGAAACAATAAAAATTCACAACCTGTTTACAACATGGAGGGATAAAATTTTTAGGCTTATATGATAACTAAATTAGATATTAATAATGTCCAAGTTAGATCTAGCAGAGTATTAGAAAATAAATTACCATTTATTTTTATTCAGGAAAAAAAAAAATATGATCATTCTCATGAAGATATATCACTTCATCAAAATGAAAATCATAAAAATTAAAATAGTTATTTTGAAGAAGAGACATCTCTTCATCAGAAATAAAATATTCAAAAACAACCACATGATGCTCCAATAAACTCAAATCCAATTGTAAAACAACCTTCAGTATTTTTCTCAAAACCACCTTTCCCTGAAATATTACAAATTGACAAAGGGGTGGAAAAACAAATCATGGTGCCTGATTATGATATGTTAGATGAGATGAAGAATGTTTCATAAAAATCCCTTTGCTACAAGAGATCAAATAAATTTTGATCCTTCCAAAGACAATAAGGGAGTTAAGTGTAAAGAAACTAGGAAGAAAAAGAAGAGAAGTGAAAAGAATACAGTTAACTGGAAAAATTTCAGACATCATGATGGGAAAAACAACAATAGAGAAATATTTGGATCTTGGAAGTCCCATTGTGAAAACAAACATCAATGGTATCGAAATTCCAAACACGTTGATTGAATTCGGAGAAGCCATAAACATCATTAGTAAACAAAATATGCATCAAATAAAACTCCCAAATCTTCAGTATACACCAACATTGTTACAATTAGTAGATAGGTTTGTAATTAAACTTGATGGTGTTCTAGAATAAATTTATGTATCCTCATATTCTTGGGATTATCTAGTTTATTTTATGATCTTAACACCCCATAATAACATAGGATGACATCCATTAATATAAGAAGAGCTTGGATAGCTAAAACTGATGCTTTTATCAGTTGTAGAGGTAGTGATATGTTTATCTATGATGGAAGTTCAATGAAGAAATTCAAATTATATCCACCTGAGAAAACAATGATAGAGGTAGAAATTGAATAATGGATGGATGACAATAATAATGATATACAACCCATTTTCACTATCTCACAAACTAGCGAAGAATATCAAATTTTCAATTCAGTAGAAAATAATGAATTATATTCACATTGTGAGAGAAGTCAAAATTTTCAAGAGCAATGAAATATTGAATATCTATTGTCAAGACAAATGTCTTTATATTCTATGGAATATTTTTGCAATTCTTCAATAGAAATCTTCCCAGGTAAAACTTTAAATGTAAACAAAAATCTGGAATAATTTCAAAAGAAGAAATTAATGGAAAAATTACAAAAACACTCTTCCTCATATGCATGGGAATATGCTGACACGAAAGGAATCAATCCCAAGACTTGCATGCATCACATGTATATTGACGAAAATAACATACCAATCTGACATCCTCAAAGAAGAATGAATCAAAACTTGAGGGAAATTGTTAAGGAGGACCTACAAAAACTGTTGAATGTAAATTTTATTTATCCAATATTAGACAGTCAATGCATTTCACATTTAGTAATTGTTCCTAAAAATAATGGAAAATTGAGAGTATGTATTGATTATAGGGAATTGAATAAAGCCACTTTGAAAGATCATTTTCCACAACCTTTCAGAAATCAAGTTTATATACATTAGCATGGAAGAAATTTTTTTCATTCTTGGATGGTTTTAGTGGATATAACCAAATTCAAGTAGCTCCAGAAGAACAAGACAAAAAAACTTTTAACTGTCCATGTGGAACCTATGCTTACCGAGTACTTGCTTTTGGATTATGCAATGCACAAGCAACATTCCAAAGAGAAATATTGGGTATTTTCTCTGATCTAATTCATGATTGTGTTGAAGTGTATATATTTGATTTTATAGTATATGGAAATTATTTTGAAGAAGCTCATGAAAATTTGGAAAAATATCTTATAAATGTAAGGAATAAAATCTATCATTAAGTCATGAAAAATATTTTATGATGTTTAATGAGGGGATTTTTTTAGGAAATCATATTTCAAGAAATGGAACTAAGGTAGAATCATCTAAAGTAGAAGTTAGTTACAAATTAGCAGTTCCAAATTGTTGAAGAGATGTTAGGAGTTTTCTTGGTTTAACTGGATACTATAGAAGATTTATAGATAACTTTACAAATATTTCATCTACACTCTTCAAATGTCTTACAAAAGATTGTGAATTTAGTTGGAATTCTGATTTGCAAAAGGCCTTTGAAACTTGAAAAAAAATATTTCTGAAGCACCCATCTTAAGAGGACCAAACTGGAAATTTCATTTCCATATTTCAATTGATGCTTCAAACACAGCTCTGGGAGCTGCATTGGAAAAAAAAGACATGAATTTTATGCCATTTACTACAAAAGTAAAAATTTGACTCTTGTAGAGTTAAATTATAATATTATTGAAAAGGTGTTTTTAGTTGTTGTCCATGCCATTAAAAAATTCAGAAATTACATCACTAGCTATGAAACTTTCTTTCATAAGTTTGTCACTCTGAAATTACATATTTAATGAATAACTCAATTACTAATAGAAGAGTAACACGATGGTTATTATTATTGCAAGATTTCAATATCACCATTTTATATCGACATGGAAAACAAAACATAGTTACTGACATAATTAAAAATGATAATAACAATATACCCATAGAGGATAGTTTTCATGATGAATATATTTTTTCAATATCTACTAAATCTCCATGTTTTTGAAATATTGCTAACTATCTGGGCATAGGGAAGTTACTGTCATATTTTTTTCCTAGAGCAAAGAGACAGATAATTCAAATGAGTGCATCTTATTCATGGATAAATGAAGAATTCTACAAGAAATACCCATTTCTCATCATCTGAAGATGTGTGAGAGAAGAGGAAATAGTTGAGATACTAAAAGCATGTCATGATGAACCATGTGGAGGTCACTTCGCTAATAAAATAACTACTTACACATTCCTTCTCTTAGGATATTATTAGCCTTGCCTTTTTAAGTATGAAAAATAATATGTTAAGAAATGTGATAGTTGTCATAGAATGGGGAAACCTGTTCCTTTAGATCAAATTCCTTTACAACCTTAGGTACTTATTGGACCTTTTGAAAAATGGTCTATGGATTTTGTCAGACCAATCAATCCACCATCAAGATAAAATAGGTATATTTTTGTGTGAAATAATTATGTCACTAAATGGTTAGAAGCTAATATAATTTCTTTTTCTAATGAAAATGTTGTAGTTTCATTTCTTTTTTAGGACATTTCTACTCATTTTGGTGTCCTAAGGGAAATTGTGGCAAATCAAGATACTCAATTTACATCCATAATGGTGTAGAAGTTAGTGGAAGAATAAAAAATAAAACATAGCAAGTATAATCCATATCATTCGCAAGAAAATGGACAACTAGAATCTACTAACAAAGTGATTGAAGCAATTCTTACCAAGACTGTACATTTGAATATAAGGGATTGGGAAGAAAAATTTCGAGAAGATTTATGGGCCTATCGTAACACATGGATAAGCACAACAGGACATAGTCCCTATCAACTTATTTATGGGAAGAAATTCCTATTCCCAATTGAGTTCCAAATAAACACTTTCAAGACAACTGTTAAGTTGGGACTTGAATTTTTAGGAGCACAAAAGCGTAGAATCGAACAACTGAATGAGCTAGATGAAATAAGGCAAGATAAAATTCAAAAAAACATCCTAGTTCAAAAAGAAATATCCATAGGGCATGATAAATATATCAAAGAAAGAAAATTTAAAGAAGAAGATTGGATATTACTCTTTGATTCAAAGTTCAAGGATTTTCAAGGAAAATTTCAAACTCACTAGCTTGGGCCTTATGAGATTGAGAGTTTGTTTCATAATGGAGCTGTCAAGATCAGAACCATTGATGATAAGCCATAAACATCATGAGTAAACAAACTATGGATCAGCTAAAATTTCCAAATCTTCAGTATACACCAACATTGTTACAATTAGCAGATAGGTTTTTAATTAAACCTGATGATGTGCTAGAAGACATTTATTTATTCTTAGATTATTGGGAATATATAGTTTATTTTATGATCTTAACACCCAAGAATAAATTAGGAGGACATACATTAATCTAAGAATACCTTGGATAGCTAAAACTGATGATTTTATCAGTTGTAGATCCGGTGATATGTTTATCTATGACGGAAGTTCAATGAAGAAATTCACATTATATCCAATTGAGAAAACAATGATAGTGATATAAAAATAAGAATGGATGGATGATGATAATTATGTACAACCCATTTTCACTATCTCACAAATTAGCGAATAATATCAAATTTTAAATTCAGTTGAAAATAATGAATTATATTCACACTATGAGAGTAGTCAAAATTTTCAAGAATAATAAAATATTGAATATATATCATCCAGACAAATGTCTTTATATTCTATTGAATATTTTTTCAATTGTTCAATATAAATCTTCCCACGTAAAACTTTAAATGTAAACAAAAATTTAGAAGAATTTCAAAAGAAGAAATTAATGGAACCATTACTAAAATCTCTTCTTCATATGCATGGGAATACACTAACATGAAATGAATCTATCGCAAAACTTTTATGCATCACATGTATATTGAAGAAAATACCATACCAATCTGAAAACCTCAGAGAAAAATGAATCCAAACTTAAGGGAAATTGTTAAGGAGGGATCTACAAAAACTGTTGAATGTAAATTTTGTTTATCCAGTCTTAGACAACAAATAGATTTCACTTTTAGTAATTGTTCCTAAAAATAATGGAAAATTATAACACCCCAAGTTTCTATGCTTTTTAAGTTAAACATTTGAACGTAAGTCCAAAGGGGAGTGGACCCCAATGGATAATTATTGTGTGGATATAGTTAATTATTTATTTAAGAAAAATAAATAAAATGTTTGTGTGCACTATGGCCAAATGAGATTTTGAGATCACTCGCCTAATCCATGAGGTTATCGAAAGAGGTTAAGAGTTTCACCAAAATCTTTCAAAAATCCTTGAAAGAAATGATTTCTAATTTAGATTTTTGAGGAAAAATCTAAAAAAAAAATACCCCAAGGATGAGGAAAGTAGTTGGGAAGAGGTAAAAAGCTGGAAAAGTAGAAAGCAACTTTAAAGTACCTAATTAAGGGAAGCCTAGGCAAACAGGAATACAAGCATCCTGAAATTCGGGACACAGAATTAGAAACAGGCTTTGGGGAGGGCATAGCTTAAATAGGCTTCTCCAGAATAGATTGAGTTTGGTATGTTCTAGGAGAGAATCTCAGCTTGGGGGTAAATTCTGGAGATAGAAGAATTCTAAGGTTGGGTGGACTGGTCATAGAAATAAGTGGTATGCATAGATAATCTAAAGTTTTCCGTTATAATGTTCATTCAAAAAATTTACCTTGTACTCGTATTGCAAGTACTTTATGTTTTTATAATGTGGATTTTACATTCCATACATTTAACATAATATTTTAGAAGAAATTATCTTCCAAATACTGTAGTGTATTAGGAATAGATATTGGGAAGTATCTATCAAAATATCTAAACTCTTAGGAGTTTAAATCTGAGGATACACAGTACTCCCAACTATCATGTATAACTTGAAACTTAATTATTCTGTTATAATAATTGATATATATACATATGCAGAAATAAATAGTTAAAAATCTGAGATTCTAGTTGAGTAACTAGTATTTGAGAAATCTCAGAGTATCAAAAAAAAAAACCTAATATGATGCTATATAAGAAATTTAAATGTATTCAGGTTACCTCTATTAGTACATACAAAATGAAAGAAGTTAGCCACACAACAAAGATAAATATTTCACTTGTGTGCTGGTATGATAATAATCATATACAAATACAATATCTGGAATGTTACATTAAACTAAATGACTTTTAGATAGTAGAAAAGAATCTATGATATAACACAGAAATAAAAAATTAAATTATTAACAGGTATTGTTTAGATATGCATGCCTCATATAAAAGAAAAGTACTGAAAGAGATAGATATTCTATTCTAAATTTTAATGCTGATATAGTATATATATGTTCTTAAGTACTGTAATTAGACACAAAAATAAGTTGAAACAAAGTTGGAAAAGAAAGTTCAGTGTTAAGTATAATCTAAAATTTCTATCTTCAAAAACAAGCTTAGAAGTAAATAGAATTCTTGCAAACTAACCTCAAGAAATTATACGACCTAATACTAGTTGAAATATCCAATCCTTTTAATCGATACATATATATATGTAAAAATATGTATAAACCTCCCATCTGGTGCTACTTGATAAATTCCTATTTTGGAAAGAGTAGCGATAAGTTAATAGTTAATTAAAATATATATACAAAAACCAAGAACATATGAAGTAATGGTGGAGGTATGTATATACATATGTCACATAAACGAAATAATGGTTTTTTTAAAATAAATACTTGAATAGTAACTGTTATCAACCATATATACATAAATTAACATTCTGTGAATATACAGAAAAGAGAAATCAATTAAATATGTACAGAAATGTAAATTCCCATTTAACAGTTACATAAATAAATGAAATGAACAATTATAAAATGGGTGACTGTTAATACAAAGACATATTTTATTTGAAATACAAATTTATACATATAGTGAAAATGTTATAGAGTATATCTGAAAGGAATAGGGGTAAAAACCCTAACAAAAATCCCAAAAACATTATGGGAATTTACTGCCATCATGAGTCGGCAATGAGGAAAATAGGGTGAAATCAACCTGTGTATAAAAACACATTGGTTGAAGTTAAAAAGCTAAACCATGAATCTGGCTTGAATGCTAAAAACAACAGAGACTCTTAATAGAGAGCATTCACATACCTTGCAAAACGAAGGCATACACAAGTATAACCCTAAAATAAAATGAATTTCAACGAAATAAGAAATCGGGAAATACACAGAGATAATTTAATGATCACAAAGGATTTTATAATGTTTTACATAGTGGAATATACTCAGTTAGGAACGAGATGGTGAAGAATACATTCACCAAAAAGAAATCATTTCATCTCCATGATTGACCAAACAAGTTTTGGAACGGTTTAAGACTGAGGAAGAAAAAACATTTTCCTCAGGTCAATGAAAGCACTTATAGACATTCAACGATAAAAGGAATTCAAAATGAGATAATTCTTATAATTATCAGTCAAATATTTCTGAGAAACAATTTATCTAAATCCACGAGCTAGAGTAACCAATCGATATTTGAGAAAGCTTTCAAAGAATTTTGTAAGTAAGGGACAAAATATACCATAAACAACTCTGCAAATTGTAAACAAAATCGAAATAGGGTTCATAGCGAATCCCTAAACCACATTCATGGTAACGTCAAAATTTCCAGTATCAAAATATATTGCAAGCCATGCTATAGGCTTTGCATTTAGATTTCAGTCTTATAATTAACAAAATTGAAATGCGAACACCACAAAGGAGACACTGTGAATATATGAAAAAAATTAATGGATGAAAACACATTCATCGAAATCATATAGTGTGACTGTTCAATATTATTCACACAAAGAGGTTAAGGAAAATAAGTTACCTTTATGCGCCGTGGAGAAGGCGATACATGTGAGTAGTAGTTCACCATTGAAGGCCAGAGAACACTCCTTATTATCAGGGAGAAAACCAGAGAAATGTGCTTGAGGAGAAAGATGCCAAGGAAATGAAATAGGGTAGAAATGTCAACACTTATAGAAATCAAATTTCATAAACCCTAATCAAATAAAATAATCCAAGTGTCATCCATCCATTGTTCCTCCCATGGATCGATGATTTTCCCAGCGATAGGACACAAATTTAATAACATTGAAAGTCAAGTGTAATTTTTCAGAGAGATGCATTAAAATGAAGTCAGAACTATCATATAAAAAAATATACAATATATCAAATTTTGTGGCTCGAGGATTCGACTGAGCGAAAGTTTTAAATGCAAGAGTACTGGCATATAACTCCGAGGAGGATGAAATTAATATATTTAAGTTGACATATCTACCATAACTTGTTTAAAATGAAACTATCACATTATCAATACGTGGGGGGGGGGGGGGGGGGGTACAATGATAAATTTATAAATTACAATGAAAATCAATACTATAGTGCAGTGAACAAATACTTTCGTAGTATGCAACGTATGTAATTCAAATTCACTTCTCTGAGATGGGTGGGGTATCATAATAGAAAGGATGTAATACACTTAGGATTTAATTTAGAAATCGACGAGAATGGTATATTAAAGTTAAAGGTATATTGCATTATGGTGATAAACTCGTATTAGATAGGTGGAATGATGGTAAGAGTGACATCAACCATTGTGCAATTTAAATCATAAATATAATTACAATTAAAATCAAATGGTATGGAAACCATTACCTTATGTGTGTATATACCTATGTTGAGTAAAGTGGAGTCTCATTAATATGATTAATTTAGGTTAAAAGAAAATCTACCCAAGGTAAAAGGAGTATTAAAATGATAAATGAATATTGACATATGGAAAACTAATATATATAGAGGGTTATATACATTGGTTAAGAAGAAAAATAATTTAAGTTAAAGTGAGATTATGTCAAGTGAAAATAAAAATAATGTATAGCTTAGATATTATTAATCTAAGAATGAAGTTAGAAAGATCAATTAAATTGGAAAAAGAAAAAAAAAATTGGGGTCAAGGTATATTTCAAATGGTATGAAAGACAGGTTGGAAAACTGGTCTTTTTTCCTGTGCTCACTATTATGAAATTGTTATTATTATTATTTTTTTTGGGAAAAAAAACTGTTACTGATGTTATTTTTTTTTAGTGTAGAAAGGTACTAAAACTGAAAAGTCAATGGCCGAAGAAGATGAACTCTATGTCGATCTGGGTGGTAGAGATAATACACCAGATCCCAATGCTCCTTTAATGGCCATGTTGCACAGGTTGCAATGGGATATGGCTGAGCTAAGAAGAAAAAATGATAGGCTATCCTTAGCCAGTGAGGAACAGGAAAAAATTATAAGAGAACTGACTTCGTGGAACAGCCAAGAAGGTGAAGGTTCCAGAAGGAGGAGGAAAGGAAAGTTCTCAGATGATTCTAAGGAAGATGACACTACTAGAAATCATTCTAAATAGAAGAAGTAACTACAGGGTGAATTCTGAAAAATTAAACCTCCCTCCTATGATGGAGAGAAGGAGGATGATACTGAGGCATGGATGTTGAATATGATTAAGTATTTTTAGGTCTACGAATATGAAAGAAATCTGAGGGCCATATTAGCTATCTATCAGTTTCAAGTTAAGGCTACCTTGTGGTGGGAGGAGACAAAAATGGCTCATGCGATTGATGAAAAAACAGTGACTTGGGAATATTTCCAAGTCACGTTTAAAAACTGTTATTTGAACGAACACTAATATGATGATAAAGAAAAGGAGTTTCATGGAATCAGATTGGGACAACTCACCATAGATGAGTTTGTCACCAAGTTTACAAATCTGTTAAGATATATTCCTTATATTCAAGAATAGAAATCAAAAGGTGAAAAGGTTTTTGAACTATTTGCCCACTGTGTACAAGGAGAAAATAGAGTTCGATAATCCAAAAACTGTGGACAAAGTGGTGAGGAAAGATAGATTATACTACCACTAGTTTAAAGGAAATAATGAAGAAGGGAAAAGATGGACAAATAAGGGTGAATTCAAAGGAAAGAAATAGAAACCAGCTTATTTGAAGAACTTTGGTAAGGATCATCAACGGAAGAAATTTAAAAAATATAAAGAAAGTCAAACTGCTCAATCCTAAGTGGGGTCAAAGAAAATAGATGAGGAAAATAAGAAAGAAGGGACAGTTAAAATGAGAGAGCCATTGAAGTGTTGGGGCTGTAGAGAACCTCATATTTTGAGGGACTGTCCCCACCGAAATATTCAGATGGTTCTGAGGCCTAGAGAAGGTACTACGGTGAATGATGTATCCAGAAATATTCCTACTATCAGTGCAACCTTGGAGAACTGACAAGCAGAACACCAGGCTACTATGGTCAAAATGGAAGGTACGATTGCTGACCAATCTGTTACAGTTTTAATTGATCTGGGTGCTTCTTTGAGCTACATTAGTCCACAAATTGTAGAGAAATGCAACCTCTAAACTGAAAAATTTAAACAGTCATGGTTGGTCCAGTTAGCCACTAGTACCAAATGAAAAGTAACTCACAAGTTACCCCAAACAGCAATTAAGTTAAATGATTTTCAAACAGAAGTAAATTTAAACATTCTGTCGTTAGGCTCATATGATTTACTAATAGGAATGGACTGGTTAGAGAAGAGAAAGGCTATGATGAATTGTTGGGATAAAACTCTGCATTGCATAGATGAGGAAGGGATACCTTTTATACTCAAAGGAAAACCAAAACCAATTTTTGTAAGACAAATATCAGCTTTGCAATTAAAAATAACAGCTAGAAAAGGATATCAAGTATATGTTGTACATGATGAAGAATTAGTACAACAACTTGAAGAAAACCTGCTAGACACTTTGCCAATGGTAAGAGAATTTAAGGAAGTTTTTCCAGATGAGATTCCTCATCTTCCCCCCAAAAGAGAGATTGATTTTTAAATCGATTTGGTGCCAGGAGCAACACCAGTTTCTAGAGCCCCATACTGGATGAGCCTCCTTGAACTCATGGAGTTAAAAATGCAATTACAACAATTGTTGGATAAAGGTTATATCAGATCGAGTGTATCTCCTTAGGGAGAACTGGTGCTGTTCATGAAAAATAAGGATGGAAGCTTCAGAATGTGCATCGATTATCATCAGTTGAATAAGTTGACAATAAAAAACAAATACCCATTGCCCAAAATAAATGACCTTTTTGATCAGGTGAGAGGAGCTTCAGTATTCTATAAGATTGACTTGAGGACTGGTTATCACCAACTCAGAATTAAAGAGGAAGATATCAGGAAAACAAATTTTTGAACCAGGAATGGGCACTACAAATTTGTATTCCTACCTTTTAGTTTGACAAATTCCCATGCCACTTTTATGTGCTTAATGAACAACGTTTTGAACAATTGATTAGATAAATTCGTACTAGTGTTCATAGACAATATTCTAGTATATTAAAAAATTGAGGAAGTACATAAGGAACACCTTAGAATTGTGCTACAGACTCTTAATGAGAATCAGTGATATGCCAAGTCTAGAAAATGTGAATTTTATAAGGATAAAATTCAATATCTGGACCATATCATTTCTGAACAAGGATTGGCGGTTGACCCTGAGAAAATAAAGGCTATTACAGAGTGGCCGGTGATGACTAATGTTTCAGCGGTGAGATCATTTATGGGGATTGCAGGATATTATCAACGATTTGTAGAAATATTTTCCACAATAGCATATCCCATAACTTCACTACAGAGGAAAGTCACCAAATTTGAGTGGACTGAAAAATGCCAACATAGCTTTGAAAAACTGAAATTAAAACTTACCACAGCACTTATACAGAAGATTGCGGATCCTGATAAAGAGTTTTTCATGTGTACAGATGAATGTAGAGATGGGTTGGAAGGAGTTCTACAGCAAGATAATTCTATCATTGAATATGAATCTATAAAACTTAAGAAACATGAGCAGAATTACATTGTATATGATCTAGAATTGGTTGCTGTAATTCATGCTTTGAAGATGTGGCGACACTATCTTCTTGGGAAAAAATTTACATTGATGACAGATCATATCAGTCTTAAGTATTTATTTTCTCAAACAGATTTGAATGCCTGACAAGCCAGATGGTTGTCTTTTCTGATTGAATTTGATATGGACATAAAACATATCAAAGGGAAAGAAACCAAAATTGTTGATGCTCTAAGCAGAAATGCTTGCCAAAACATAAACAACATTGGGAGTTGTGCTAGTTTTGACTTAGAAGAATTAGTTAAAAAGGTAGCAGATCAAGATCCCAACTATGAGAATCTACATGTGAAAATGTTGAAAAAGAAAATGGCTGAATACACCCAAAACCAGAAAGGGATGGTCTGTTATAGAAACATATTGTACATCCCTAATGTGGATTCTTTAAAAAAATAAATCCTAGATGAATATCATAAACATCCATATTTAGGACATCTTGGATATCAAAAAATGCTTACAACCTTGAAAAATAAATTTTTTTTGCCAGGAATGAAAAAATACGTAGCCAACTACTTAGCCAGATGCATGGAGTGTGAACTGTTCAAAGTTGAACATCAGCATCCAGCTGGTCTTCTAAACCCCTTACCAATTGCAGAATGGAAATGGGACACTATTTCTATAGATTTTATAACCATGTTACCCAGAACAAAGTACCAGCATGACTCAGTGATGGTAGTGGTAGATACCTTAACAAAGGCTACACATTTCATACCTGTAAAATGTACTTTTGGGACAGCCCAAGTAGCAAACATGTTCCTAAAATAAATAATAAGGCTACACAACTCCCAAAGATGATTATTTCAGATAGAGATGCTAAGTTCACAGCAGCCTTCTAGAAAGGTCTGTTTGGGGGCATGGGCACTAAATTGAATTTTATCACTGCTTATCACCCTCAGACGGATGTTCAAACAGAGAGAAAAAATCATATTTTGGAGGATATGCTGAGAATGTATGTGATGGATAGGCCATCAAAATGGGAAGACTACTTACATTAAGTCAAATTTGCTTATAACAACAGCTACCAATCCTCCATCAAAATGAGTCCATTTGAAGCACTCTATGGAAGAAAGAGTCGTACTCCTTTAAGCTGGAGCTAGCCTAAAGATAAGCTAGTACTTGGGCCAGATACTCTACAAGAAATGGAAAGGATTGTCAAACAAATACAGAGAAACATCAAGACAGCACAAGATCGACAGAAAAGATATGCCGATAAGAAGAGAGTGCACTGAGAGTTCAATGTGGCTGATCATGTGTATCTGCGTATTAAACCCAAAAAGAGCACTCTTTATGATGCAAGCTGTGCAAAATTGGCTCCTAGATACTGTGGGCCTTTTGAAATTTTAGAAAGGGTGGGACCAGTGGCTTACGAACTGGCCTTACCCATGCATATTAAAGTTCATGATGTGTTTCATGTCTCTTTACTGAAAAAATATGTACATGATGCTTCTCACATTATTGATTGGAATGTGATCCAGGTCGAACCAGAAGGGGAGTTCCTTCCAGAACCGCTTCAAATCTTGCAGCGAGAAGAAATTGAATTGCGAAATCAAATAGTAGCTAGAGTAAAAGTGCAGTGGAAGCACTTTACTGCTGATGAAGCTACGTGGGAAAGAGAAGTTGATATGATGGAAAAATATCTATTTTTATTTTCAAAATAAACTCTATTAGTTAGCTGTTAACACCGAGGACGGTGTTTTTTTTTCAGAGGGGGAATGTGTAACACCCCAAGTTTTTATGCTTTTTAAGTTAGACATTTGAAATTTAAGTCCAAGGGGAGTGGACCCCAATGGATAATTATTGTGTGGATGTAGTTAATTATTTATTTATGAAAAATAAATAAAATGTTTGTGTGCACTATGGCCAAATGAGATTTTGAGATCACTTGCCTAATCCATGAGGTTATGGAAAGAGGTTAAGACTTTCCCAAAAATCTTTCAAAAAGCCTTGAAAGAAATTATTTCTAATTTATATTTTTGAGGAAAAATCTAAAAAAAAAATACCCCAATGATGAGGAAAGTAGTTGGGAAGAGGTAAAAGGTTGGAAAAACAGAAAGCAACTTTAAATTCCCTAATTAAGGGAAGCGTAGGCGAAAAGGAATAAAAGCATCCTGAAATTCTGGATGCAGAATTAGAAACAAGCTTTGGGGAGAGCATAGCTTAAATAAGCTACTGTGGAACAGATTGAGGTTGGTATGTTCTAGGAAAGGATCTCAGCTCGGGGGTGAATTCTAGAGATAGACGAATTCTAAGGTTTGGTGGACTGGTCATAGAAATAACTGGTATGCACAGATAATCTAAAGTTTTCTGTTATAATTTTGATTAATAAAATTTACCTTGTATTGATATTGCAAGTACTTTATGTTTTCATAATGTGGATTTTACATTCCATACATTTAACAGAATATTTTAGAAGAAATAATCTTCCAAATACTATAGTGTAGTAGGAATAGAAATTGGGAAGTATCTATTAGAATCTCTAAACTCTTAGGAGTTTAAATCTGAAGATACATAGTACTCCCAATTATCATGTATAACTTGAAACTTAATTATTATGTCATAGTAATTGATATATATACATATACAGAAATAAATAGTTAAAAATCTGAGATTCTAGTTGAGTAACTAATATTTGACAAATCTCAGAGTATAAAAAATAAATAACCTAATATGATTCTATATAAGAAATTTAAATGTATTCAGGTTACCTCTACTGGTACATACATAATGAAAGAAGTTAACCACACAACAAAGATAAATATTCAACTTGTGTGCTGCTATGATAATAATCATATAAAAATACAATATCTGGAATGTTACATTAAACTAAATGAATTTCATATAGTAGACAATAATCTATGATATAACAAAGAAATAAAAAATTAAATTATTAACAGGCATTGTTTAGATATGCATGCCTGATATAAAAGAAAAGTAATAAAAGAGATAGATATTATATTCTAAATTTTAATGTTGATATAAGCATATATCTTTTCTTAAGTACTGTAATTAGACACAAAAATAAGTTGAAACAAAGTTGGGAAAGAAAGTTCTGTGTTAAGTATAATCTATAATTTCTATCTTCAAAAACAAGCTTAGAAGTAAATAGAATTCTTGCAAACTAACCTCAAGAAATTATACAACCTAATACTAGTTAAAATATCCAATCCTTTTAATCGATATATATATGTAAAAATATGTATAAACCTCCCACTTGGTGCTACTTGATAAATTACTATTTTGGAAATAGTAGTGATAAGTTAACAGTTAATTAAAATATATATACAAAAACCAAGAACATATGAAGTAATGGTGGAGGTATGTATATACATATGTCACATAAAATATTAGAAAATTAAAAATTACAAAGCAATGCAACACATAAAATATGTGGAAAATATAAGCACACAAAACACATAAAAACCAGAGAGACACAGATATACGTGGCTCACCCAGTTTGGGCTACGTCCACCCCGAACAGCCAGTCCTTCCTTTCTTTTATCCAACAAAAAAGAAGAGACAAAACCTACAACAGATCCGCTGTAATATATTATGTTCTCTCTCACAATATCCCTATCTGTTTCTCGCTCAGAGAATACACATACAATGCGTAGCCACAATACAATACTCTCATAAAAGCGAGGGGTTGCCTTTTAGGGAAAAAAACCCTAAACCAAACATAACTTCTACCGTCAGATCATCCGCCTAATGAATGGCCCAAATTGACTAGAAATTACTATACTTTTACAAGGCAATTTGACATATATTTTTGGCTTTGGGGGTGCTACCCCCAAAACCCCCGCTGAGGGATCGCTGGCCCCTGGACCCCCCAGCTAGGGGGTCAGCCCCCCCGAACCCAGCGGGGGGGACAAGTCCCCCTCGTAACCCCCCACGTGCAAGGGTGTACAATTTTCCTGGGGTATACATCCAGCTAAAACAAGGATCTCTGAATTTGGAAGAAAATTAGGCTCCACACCCAACAATCTCCCACTTGGAGACTGATTGTAGCAACTCCACCACTACTTCATTTGCTGGACAGTGACTCCTCTTTGGACCTGGCTTTTCCTCATCTTCATCATCATCCTTGAAGACCAATTGAAACTGAGCACATTTTCAGTTTCTCCCTGGTTACAACTTTTGTTAGCATATCTGCAGGATTCTAGCTAGTGTGTATCTTTTCCAGCTTCAACTCTCCATCTTCCAATACTGACCATATGAAATGGTACTTGAGATGTATGTGTTTAGTCCTGGAATGAAATTTTGAGTTCTTTTCAAGATGAATGGCACTTTGGCTATCACTGTATAACGTGCCCATATCATGCTTCTTACCCAATTCACCCATAAGCCTTTGTAACGAAATCATTTCATTACTAGCCTCTGTAGCAGCAACTTACTCTACTTCTGTTGTTGAAAGTGCAACAACACTTTGGACTTTTGAAACCCAACTGACAATTTTTCCACCTACAGTAAATACATATCCTGTAGTGCTCCTCCTATTATCTCTGTCACCTGCCATATCTGCATCAACATATCCCTGTAGAGCAATGCTTGAACCACTAAAGCATAATGCTTGATTTGTGGTACCTCTCAAATATCTGAGAATCCATTTTACTGCCATCCAATGTTCTTTTCCTAGATTATTCATGTACCTGCTTACAACTCCCACTGCATGTGCAATATCAGGCCTTGTGCAGACCATTTCATACATTAAGCTTCCAACTGCTGATGCATATGGAACTTTAGACATATAATCCATGTCTTCTTGGGTCTTTGGGCACATCTCCTTACTAAGTTTGAAATGGCTAGCAAAAGGTGTACTAACTGGTTTTGCATTCTGCATATTAAATCTTTTCAACACCTTTTCTATGTAC
Organism: Pinus albicaulis; assembly: GCA_034641835.2. Lineage (NCBI taxonomy): Eukaryota > Viridiplantae > Streptophyta > Pinopsida > Pinales > Pinaceae > Pinus > Pinus albicaulis. Next base: position 656,155,538 of record CM076581.1, read on the forward strand.
TCATTCTGAGACAGTGTTAACTTGCGATTTTTTCTGTCTCTAGTTATCCTCATACCAAGGATTTGTTTTGCAGCTCCCAAATCCTTCATTGCAAATGAATTTGCCAATTTTCTTTTGAGCACATTTATTTCCTGCATGTTAGACCCTGCAACAAGCATGTCATCTAAATACAATAACAATATAATATAGCTGCCATCATTTTTCCTTTTTAGATAAACACAATGATCAGAGTGACATCTAGTATAACCTTGTTCAGACATAAACTTGTCAAATTTTAGATACCACTGCCTTGGAGCCTGTTTTAAGCCATACAAGCTCTTCTTTAACATGCACACCAATTTTTCTTTCCCTTTGACCTCATATCCTTCTGGTTGCTGCATGTATATCTCTTCCTCCAAATCTCCATGGAGAAATGTTGTCTTTACATCTAACTGTTCAAGATGTAAATCTTCTGATGCTACAAGACTTAAGATAGCTCTGATGTAAGTCATCTTAACAACAGGAGAAAATATTTCGTCAAAATCAATACCTTTATTCTGTGCAAACCCCTTCACCAGAAGTCTAGCTTTGTACCTCTATTTTCCTCCATATTCTTCCTTCGGCCTATAAACCCATTTATTCCGCAATTTAGTTTTACCTGCAGGAAACCTGACTAAGTCCCAAGTCTAGTTATGCATTAAGGAGTCCATCTCTTCTTCCATGGCTAGCTCCCACTTCTTCCTGCTTTCAACCTGCATTGCTTCTTCATAACACTCAGGTTCACCGGAATCAGTCAGCAATAAATAATATAATGAAGGAGAGTATCGTTCACGGGGTCTACTTATCCTGGTAGATCTTCTAACACCACTTTCAGGTGTTTGAGGTGCCTGTTGCTATTATGGTGGTTGCTACTGCTGTGGTTTTTGATTATTATCATTTTCAGGCACCTTACTTTTTTAGTTATCTCATCAAGAACCGCGTATTCCTTGCTTTCTTTTTCCTGTTTCTTTTCTTGCAACTGATTCTTATAGAAGAAATTTTCATTGAATATTACATCTTTGTTCCTATGATTTTTTGATTTTCATAATCATATAAGAGATAACCAAAATAATTAGCACCATATCCAATAAAGGTACATTTCTTTGATTTTGCCTCAAGCTTTGTTCTATTTTGTTTATTAATATGGACAAAGGACTCACAACCAAATGGCTTTAAAAAAGAGTAGTTTACCTTTTTACCTGTCCATGCTTCCTCTGGAATACCACCATCCAAGGAACATGAAGGACCTCTGTTTATTAGATAAACATCAGTATCTACAACATCTGCCTAAAATTTTAAAGGCAATCCTTGCACGCTCCATGATTGTTTTGTTCATCCTTTCTGACACACCATTTTCTTGTGGTGTTCTTGGAACTGTCTTATCTCTATGAATTCCATGCTTTGAACAGTACCTATCAAACTCTTTCCTGCAATATTCACCTCCATTTTCTGATCTGAGACACTTTAACTTCTTTCTTCTCTCAATCTCAACCAAAGCTTTCCATTTCTTGAAAGTATCAAATACATCATATTTATTTTGCATAAAATAAATCCAAGTTTTTGTAGTTGCATCATCATTAAACGTAACATAATAGCAAGAGCCACCAAGAGATGATACCTGAGTAGGTCCCCATACATCTGTATGCACAAGCTCCAATTTTTCACTCTTCTTTTCTTTCCCAACTCTGAGAAATCTGACTCTCCTTTGTTTTCCATAAATGCAATTCTCACAGAAATCCAAATCAACATTCTTCAAACCTGGCAACAATTTTCTTGAGTGAAGAATATTCATCCCCTTCTCACTCATATGTCCGAGCCTATGATGCCATAGTGCTGCATCTACTCCTTTGGAAGTTAAAGCATTAACGGAGTTATAAATACCATTGCATAAATAAAATGTACCAACCTTTTCTACTTTTGCTATTACCAGGGCTCATTTGGTGACCTTCCAAGCTTTATCTGTGAAAGTTGTCACACAACCTTCACTGCCTAATTGCCATGTTGAAATCTGATTTTTCTTTAGATCTGGAACATGACTTACCTCCTTTAGTAGCCATTGGTTTCCATTCTATTGTTTTACAAGAACCTTACCCATTCCAACAATTTTACAGGGTTTATCATCACCCAAATGAACATGTCCAAAATATCCTTGAACATAGTCATGAAAATATTTCTTATCAGGTGTGGCATGGAATGAAGCCCCTAAATCTACAACCCAAGAATCAGTAACATTTTCTAAGGAAAGAATCAAAGAATATTGTAACACATCGCCTGTCACATTTTCTTCATGATTATTTTCTTGTTGTGCATCTCCTTCTTTTCCCTTCCGAGATGTACAGTCTTTCTTTAGGTGTCCTTTCTTTCCACATTTCCAGCACACTATCCTAGATATGGACATGGATATACCTTTCCTTGATTTACTGCGATATCCCGTGCCCTTTCCTCTTTCCATTCTTCTTCCCCTAGACTCTACACTCAAAGCATTACGCGATGTCTCACCGGATCTTTTCCATCGCATTGCCTCACTAAGGATAGCACCGAAAACATCATCAAACTTTAGAGTACTAGATCTAGAGACAGAGTTACTAATGGCCATTACTAAACCATTCCAACTCTATGGCAATGAGCACAAGAATAACAAAGCTCTAACTTCATCATCAAAGTTTACCCCTACAGAACTTAACTGATTGGTAACTGTATTAAAGTCATTTAAATGGTCTGCAACAGATCCACCTTCCGACATCTTCATATTAAATAGTCGTTTCATAAGAAATACCTTGTTTGAGGCCGAGGGTTTTTCATATAATTTTTCCAACGTCTGCATCAAACCCTTTGTTGTTGTTTCCTTTGAAATATTGAAGGTGACTGATGCCGCAAGGCACAACTGTACTATTTTGAGTGCCTTTCTATCGAGAATGTTCCATTCCACGTCTGTCATGGTCGTCGACTTCTTTGCTTTTCCGCTCAATGGTAGGTATAGATCTTTCTTATACAGATAATCTTCCATCTGCATCTTCCACAACGGAAAGTTTTGGCCATTAAATTTCTCGACCCTAAACTTAGCATCTTCCACCATTTCTCCCACTCAAACCAGGTGTAGGTTTTAACCCTGAACAGAAATTATCTACACATGAATCTTATAACAGAAAATAAACAATAGCAAGAGCATAAAACATAAAACAGATAAATACAGAGATTTTTCCCCTGGATCCCAAATCGGGACGACCAGCTTGATTTTTCATTATATTCCTTTTAGTGTTACAACACATATATATACATGCCGGAGCATACATAAACCCCAATCCATTAACCCTGGATTAGAACATAACCGTAGTTCCCTTGACCGGATCTACAAAAATACCAGGGGCCGAAAACCATCGAACCTGAAAACCATGTGCAAAACCATGCACAAAACCATGGGCGGATCCACCTATGAGTGGGTCCGCACAAAAAACAAATTTTTGCCGGGGTGCTGCCCCGGACCCCAACGGTGGGGACTGCTTCACCCCTTGTGACTCCCCAGCTACGCCCGACGCAACATACAGCGCGTGGGGCCAATCGTGGAAAGAATATAACACATACCCAACACCAGGAACCCTTCTTTCCTGCGAGTTTATCAGCCAAATATACCTTCGGCTCTGATACCAGTTGTTAGAGAATTAAATATTACAGAGAAATGCAACACATAAAATATGCGGAAAATACAAGCACAAAAAACACATAAAAACCAGAGAGACACAGATATACGTGGTTCACCCAGTTTGGGCTACATCCACCCTGAACAGCCAGTCCTTCCTTTCTATTATCCAGCAAAAATGGAGACACAAAACCTATAGCAGATCCACTGTAATATCTTCTGTTCTCTCTCACAGTCTCCCTATATGTTTCTCGCTCAGAGAGTACACATACAATGCGTAGCCGCAATACAATACCCTCATAAGAGAGAGGGGTTTCCTTCTAGGGCAAAAAAAACTAAAATAAACATAAGTTCTACCATCAAATAATTCACCTAATGAACGACCCAGATTGACTAGAAATTACTATACTTTTACAAGGCAATTTTACATCTATTTTTGGCTTTGGGAGCGCTGCCCTTGAAACCCGTGCCGGGTGACTGCTGGCCCTCAGACCCCCCAGCCGAGGGTCAGCTCCCCCGGACCCCACAAGGGGGGGAATTCCCCCCCGAACCCCCCCGTGTGCAAGGGTGTACAATTTTCTTGGGGTATACATCCAGCTAAAACAAGGATCTCTAAATTTGGAAGAAAATCAAGCTCCACACCCAACATAAACAAAATAATGGTTTTTTTAAATAAATACTTGAATAGTAACTGCTATCAACCATATATACATAAATTAACATTCTGTTAATATACAGAAATGAGAAATCAATTAGATATGTACAAAAATGTAAATTCCCATTTAACAGTTACTTAACTTAATGAAATGAACCGTTATAAAATGGGTGACTGTTAATACAGAGACATAGTTTATTTGAAATACAAATTTATACATATAGTGAAAATGTTATAGAGTATATCTTAAATGATTAGGGGTAAAAACCCTAACAAAAATCCCAAAAACATTATGGAAATTTACTGCCATCATGAGTCGGCAATGTGGAAACCAGGGTGAAATCAACTTTTGTATGAAAACATAGTCGTTGAAGTTAAAAAGATAAACCATGAATCTGGTTTGAATTCTAAAAATAACAGAGACTCTTAATAAAGAGTATTCGCGTACCTTGCAAAACGAAGGCATACGCAAGTATAACCCTGAAATAAAATCAATTTCAACGAAATAAAAAATCGGGAAATACACAGAGATAATTTAATGATCACAAAGGATTTTACAATGTTTTACATAGTGTAATATATTCACTTAGGAACGAGATGGTGAAGAATACATTCACCGAAAATAAATCATTTCATCTCCATGATTGACTGAACAAGTTTTGGAATGGCTTAAGACTGAGGAAGAAAAACCATTTTCCTCAGGTCGGTGAAAGCACTTATAGACATTCAACAATAAAAGGAATTAAAAATGAGATAATTCTTATAATTATCAGTCGAATATTTTTGAGAAAAAGTTTATCTAAATCCATGAGCTGGAGTAAATAGTTGATATTTGAGAAAGCTTTCAAAGAATTCTGTAACTAAGGGACAAAATATACCATAAACAACTCTGCAAATTGTAAAAAAAATCAAAACAAGGTTCATAGTGAATCCCCAAACCGCATTCACGGTAACGTAGAAATTTCCAGTATCAAAATATATTGCAAGCCATGCTACAGGCTTAGCATTTAGATTTTAGTCCTATAATTAACAAAATTAAAATGCGAACACCACAAAGGAGACACTGTGAATATATGAAAACAATTAATGGATGAAAACGCATTCACTGAAATCATATAGTGTGACTGTTCAATATTATTCACACAGAGAGGTTAAGGAACGTAATTTATCTTTTTGTGTCATGGAGAAGGCGATACATGTGAGTAGCAGTTTGCCATTGAAGGCCAGAGAACACTCCTTCTTGCTATCGGGGAGAAAACCAGAGAAAGGTGCTTGATGAGAAAGATGCTAAGGAAATGAAATAGGGTAAAAACTTCAACACTTATAGAAATCAATTTTCATAGACCCTAGTCAAATCCAATTATCTAAGTGTCATCCATTCGTCGTTCCTCCCATGGATCGATGATTTTTCCAGCGATAGGACACAAATTTAATAACATTTAAGGTCAAGTGTAATTTTGCAGAGAGACGCATTAAAATGAAGTCAGAACTGTCATATAAAAAATATACAATATATCAAATTTCGTGGCTCGAGGATTCGACTGAGCGAAAGTTTTAAATGCAATAGTACTGGCGTATAAATCTGAGGATGAAATTAATTTATGTCAGTTTAAATATCTACCATAACTTTTTTTAAACAAAACTATCACATTATCAATATGGGGGGTGGGGGGGGGGGGGGAGTTACAATGATAGATTTATAAATTACAACGAAAATCAATACTATATTGCGGTGAACAAATACTTTCGTAAGATGCTACATATGTAATTTGAATTCACTTCTCTGAGATGGGTAGGGTATCATAATAGAAAGGATGTAATACACTTAGGATTTAATTTAGAAATCGACAAGCAATGGTATATTAAAGTTAAAGGTATATTACATTATGGTGATAAACTCGTATTAGATAGGTGGAATAATGGTAAGAGTGGCATCAACCATTGTGAAATTTAAATCATAAATATAATTACAATTAAAATCAAATGGTATGGAAACCATTGCCTTATGTGTGTATATACCTATGTTGAGTAAAGTGGAGTCTCATTAATAGGATTAATGTAGGTTAAAAGAAAAGCTACTCAAGGTAAAAGGAGTATTAAAATGATAAATGAATATTGACATATGGAAAAATAATGTATATATAGAGGGTTATATACATTTGTTAAGAAGAAAAATAATTTAAGTTAAAGTGAGATTATGTCAAGTGAAAATAAAAATAATGTATAGCTTAGATATTATTAATCTAAGAATGAAGTTAGAAAGATCAATTAAATTGAAAAAAATAAAAATAAAAATTTGGGGTCAAGGTATATTACAAAAATGAAGAGTATGTATTGATTATAGGGAATTGAATAAAGCCACTTTGAAAGATCATTTTCCACTCCCTTTCATAACTCAATTTTTATATACATTAGCAGGGAAGAAATATTTTTGACTCTTGGATGGTTTTAGTGGATATAACCAAATTCAAGTAGCTCCAGAAGAACAAGAAAAAAACACTTTTACCTCTCTATGGGGAACCTCTTCTTACCGAGTACTTCCTTTTGGATTATGAAATGCACTAGCACCATTCCAAAGAGAAATATCAGGTATTTTCTCTGATCTAATTCATGATTATGTTGAAGTGTATATGTATGATTTTACAATCTATGGAAAATATTTTAAAGAAGCTCTTGAAAATTTGGGAAAAGATCTTATAAATGTAAGGAATAAAATATCTCATTAAGTCATAAAACATGTTTTATGATGTTTACTAAGGGTATTGTTGTAGGTAATCATATTTCAAGAAATTTAATTAAGGCATACTCATCTAAAGTAGAAGTTATTTACAAATTATCAGCTCCAACTTGTCAAAGATATGTTAAGTGTTTTCTCCATTTCACTAGATACTATAGAATATTTATAGAAAAATTTACAAATATTGCATCTCCACTCTTAAAATTTCTTACAAAAGATTGTGAATTTAGCTGGAATTATGATTTCCAAAAGGCCTTTGAAACATTGAAAGAAAATATTTCTGAAACACCCATCTTAAGAGGACCAAATTAGAAATTTCATTTCCATATTTCAGTTGATGCTTCAAATACAACTCTGTGAGCTGTATTGGGAAAAAAAACTTGACTCTCTATGCCATTTATCATACAAGTAAAAATTTCACTCTTACAGAGTTAAATTATACTATTATTGAAAAGGTGTTTTTAGTTGTTGTCTATGCCAATAAAAAATTTAGAAATTACATCACTAGCTATGAAACTTTCATTCATACTAGTCATTCTGCAATTACATATATAATGAATAAATCAATTACTAATGGAAGAGTAACAAGATGGTTATTATTATTAAAAGATTTCAATATAACCATTTTAGATCGACATGGAAAACAAAACATAGTTGGCGACTTTTTATTTAGAATTCAAAACATGTTAGGTCCCTATATTACTAGTATAGTCCCTTATTGTTATTAGTGTAACCCCCTTATTGTTATTATTGTACCCCTGTAACCCCCATTTTTTTATTATTGTGCCCTTAAATTGTTATTGTTAGGTCAACTAGGATTACATTGTGGCCCACTAGGATTACATTATGGCCACGTGGACTCCTATATATAGAAAGGAGGTTTTGTAAATTGTATCATCCAAGACTTGTTCATTTATGTAATGTATTGGAGGTTTCCCCCTGGAATTGGCTTATTTATAAGGCATTGATATCTCTTTTCTTCTATTTTTGGAGTTGGTTACACAACATTTGGTATCAAAGCTTTGGATTCTAGGGTTTTGCTGCTCCAAACAGGTCATCGTGGAATTTTCGCTATAATTTTTTGTCTACGAAGTTTCAAAAGCTGAAATTTTTAGGGTGAGAAGCCGAAGTCCTGAGGAACAACGTCAAAAACTTTCAAAGCTTGGTTCACAATATTTTTGGCGATATTATCTATGGAAGTTAGGTCTTTTTTCAGGCTCTTAAACCGGTCATCGTGGAATTTGCGCTATAAAAAAATTTCTACGAAGCTTTAGAAGCTGAAATTTTTATGGTGCGAAGCTAAAATCCTAAGGAAAAATTTCAAAACATTTCAGAGCTTGGTTCGCAATATTTGCGGAGATATGATCTGTGGAAGGTAGTGCTTTTTCAAGTTCTTGAATTTCATCTCAAAGAGGTTATCGTGGGAAAATCTTCATAACTGTCTCTCTGAGCATCGGATTGGAGTGCCGTAAAAAGAGGTTTCAATTATACAGACTGTAGTTTCTTGGCTATCAATTTTAGAGCTGAGGGATGAAACAGTGACATGTGGAAAGTCGTACAATTTCGCTCTACTGAACCAGTCCATAATTAGGTAATTGTGGGAGATTGGACACAACTTTGTCTTCGAGAATCCAAATTAGGTCATACCTATGGCATTCGAAAGATAAGTCAGAGGGATACGTTGGTACTTAAATTCAAATATTTAAGTGCTCCAATCACAGATATAATCCAATTTCAATATCGAGATCCTCAAAAGCAAGAAAAAGGTGTGTATTTTTTTTCCGAATTGCATAAGTATTGAATTGATTTCAAGGGCATATTGTAGAACAGATATCAGTATTGGGTTCTAAAATATGCCTCGTTAAAATAATTCAACACCCATTAAGCCTTCATAAGGCTCTACTATGACTCATGAAGATGAATAATTGCAACATGATCTATCAAAATTACTAGAGAAAGTGCAACAAATTTCGCTCTCACAAAGAGAAACAAAAAATGAAATGGAAGTTTTGAAGAAAGGCGTGGAAGTGAAGATGGATGGTTTGAAGAAAGGCGTGGAAGTTAAGATGGATGGCATGGAAGCTGGCATGGAAGCTAAGATGGATGACATGAAAGACAACATGGAAAACATGAATAATGATCTAAAATTAGACATGAAAGGTTTGACAAAGTTGATAAAAGAAATATTTCCTAATGGTGAAAAGATAGTAGAAGAACCTCATGATGAGAACAAAATAAATGTTAATCATGATTTCATAAACTCTAATGTTGGCGAGAAGAACCACCATATTTCATAGCATGGATACTACAGATGGAGAAATATTTTGATCTCCATAACGTGCAAAAGAAACAAAAGGTATGCATTGCAACTTTACATTTAGAACAAAATACATTTGTATGGTATCGATGGCTTTTCTCCCGTAAAAAAATTGTCATTTGGTCAATTTTTACAGAGGAAATGATAGCACATTATGAGGATACAAAATGTAACACCTTCTTTAGCCAATTGATAAATCTCAAACAAAAGGGTTTAGTGGGGCAACACATTGAGGACTTCCAAAAATTGAACATAAGGGTAATTGATATTCCAGAGGAACACACGATCAATCTCTTCATAGGAAATTTAAAGGATAACATCCAACATGAAGTTCGTGTTTTGGAACCGGATTCTTTGGAGAAGGCATTCAGGTTGGCAAGAAAAGTTGAATGTAAAATAATGGCGACAAGGAAGCCTACCACTCAATTCTATAAAGAACGAAGTGTTGCTATGCCTAGATTTCCACAACCTACAAGGTTGACATCACAAAAATTGGAAGAAAGAATAGAAAAAGGGCTTTTATACAGTTGTGATAGCAAATACACTAAAGGTCATAAGTGTGCTGAGAATAAATTATTTCACATAGATTGTGAAGAGGAAGAAGAAAATGAACAAGAAGAGGATATACACCAGGAACCAACCCTAGAAGAGGAAGAAATGAATCCGACCATATCATGTAATGCACTGGCAAGAATTACCACTCCTAAAACTCTCAATATAGAAGGAAATATCAAGAAGAAAAAGGTTATAGTGTTGATTGATTACGGTAGCACCCATAATTTTATTCATTATAAGGTAGCCAAGGAATTAAATTGTTTCCTATACCTAGCACCAGAATTTCAAGTGATGGTTGCAAATGGAGGAACTATAAATGTCTCTGTAAAATGACATAATATCAAGCTAACCATGGGGGAATATGTATTGAATAGTCCAATGCTTTCCATTCCTCTGGGAGATGTTGATGTTGTACTAGGAGTACAATGGTTACAATCTTTGGGGACTGTAGCTTTTAATTTTCAAGAACTTTTCTTGAATTTTTTTCAGAAGGAAAGGAAGTTGAATTACGGGGTATTGCGAGGAAGCCGGGAAAGATAATAAGCTCTAATGTCATGAAAAAGCTTCTAAAGAAAGAACAACGAGGCGTAATTGCACAATTATACTCACTAGAAGTTCCAACATCAAAATAATCTATTTCTGCAGATCTCCAACAAGTCTTGTACAATCATTCCAATGTGTTTGAAACTCCCAAAGGACTCTCACCTATTAGTGATCATGGTCATGCTATTCATTTGATTCGAGGAAATTTTCCTCCAAACATCAGGGTCTTATAGATATCCTTACGTCCAAAAGAGCGAAATTTAACGTATGATTGCAGAAACATTAGAGGCGGGTATAATTCAACCTAGTCAAAGTTCTTTCTATACTCCTGTAGTATTGGTACGCAAGAAGGATGGATCATGGCAAATGTGTCTGGATTATATGGAGCTCAATAAGCTCACCATTAAAGATAAATTTCCCATTCTTGTGATTGATGAATTATTGGATGAATTACATGGAGCAATTTATTTTACCAAGTTGGATCTTCGTTCAGAATATCATCAAATTAGAATGAAGACTGAAGATATTCCAAAAAAAACATTTCGAACTCATGAGGGTCATTATGAATTTTTGGTCATGCCTTTTGGCCTTACCAATTCAAATTCTACATTTCAAGGGTTGATGAATTCCATTTTCAAACCCTTCCTTAGAAAATTTGTGCTAGTATTTTTTGATGATATACTAATATATAGTAGGTCTTGGAAGGATCATGTTGAACATGTTGACAGGGTGCAAGAAAAAAAATTATATGCAAAAACATCCAAATGTTTCTTTGGAGTACAATAGGTGGAATATCTGGGCTATATTGTATCTCACGAGGGTGTTAAAGTACACCCTAAAAAAATTAAGCCATTAAGGAATGGAAAGTCCCTACAACCATAAAGCAGTTGCGAGGATTTCTCGGGTTAACAGGGTATTATCACAAGTTTGTTAAGAATTATGGGAGAATAGCAGCACCTCTAACAACATTATTGAAGAAAGATGCATTTTCATGGACTCTTGAAGCAACTAAGGCCTTTGAAAATCTTAAAGAGGCAATGTGCCTAGCACCGATCTTAGCTACACCAGACTTCACAAAAACCTTTATTGTGGAATGTGATGCCTCACGAAATGGAATTGGTATTGTTTTAGTGCAAGAAGGAAGGCCCATTGCTTTTGAAATTTTTCCAATCAAAGGAAAGTATTTACAGAAACCTATTTATGAGAAGGAAATGTTAGAAATACTGAATGCACTAAAGAAATGGAGAACTTACCTGATGGGAAGACACTTCAAGTTAAAAAAACTGATCATGATAGTCTTAAACACTTTTTGGAACGAAGAATATCTTCAGAAGAGCAGCTAAAATGGGTCGCAAAGATGTTGGGTTATGACTTTGAAATAATCTACAAAAAAGGAAAGCTTAATGTTGTTGCAGATGCACTCTCAAGAAAGAATGAAGAGGTGGAAGAATTGCTTTGTGCCATTTATATTATCCAACCATATTGGATAACCGAAGAAAGATATGAATGGAAGAAGGACAAATATGTATGGACACTCATTCAAAAGTTACAGCAAGATCCTAGTACATCAAGCATTGAGGACAACACTTTTTTGAAGGAGAGGGGCATGTTAGGTCCCTATATTACTAGTATAGTCCCTTATTGTTATTAGTGTAACCCCCCTATTGTTATTATTGTACCCCTGTAACCCCCATTTTGTTATTATTGTGCCCTTAAACTATTATTGTTAGGTTGGCTAGGATTACATTATGGCCACATGGACTCCTATATATAGAAAGGAGGTTTTCTAAATTGTATCATCCAAGAATTGTTCATTTATGTAATGTATTGGAGGTTGCCCCCTCGAAGTGGCTTATTTATAAGGCGTTGATATCTCTTTTCTTCTATTTTTGGAGCTGGTTACACAACAAAATGATAATAACAATATACCCATAGGAGATTTTTTTCATGATGAATATATTTTTTCAATATCTACTAAATCTCCATGGTTTTCAAATATTGCTAGCTATTTGGCCATAGGAAAGTTACCATCATATTTGTTTCCTAGAGAAAATAGACAAACAATTCAAATGAATGCATCTTATTCATGGATAAATGAAGAATTGTACAAGACAGGTCCATATCTCATCGTATGAATATGTGTGATAGAAGACGAAATACTTGAGATACCAAAAGCATGTCATGATGAACCATGTGGAGGACACTTCGTTGATAAAAGAAATACTTACAGATTCCTTCTATTAGGATATTATTTCCCTTCCATTTCTAAGGATGCCAAAGAATATGTTAAGAAATGTGATAGTTTCCATAGAATGGGGAAACGTGTTCCTTCGGATGAAATGCCTTTACAAGCTTAGGTACTTATTGAAACTTTTGAAAAATGGGCTATGGATTTTGTCAAACCAATCAATCCACCATCAAGATAAAAGAGGTATATTTTTGTGTGAATTTATTACGTCACTAAATGGTTAGAAGCCAAAGTACTTTATTTTTCTATTGAAAATGTTGTACTTCCATTTATTTTTTAGGATTTTTTTACTCGTTTTGGTGTCCTAAGGGAAATTGTGACAAATCAAGGTCCTAAATTTACATCCAGAATGGTGCAGAAGGTAGTGGAAGACTACAAAATCAAGCAGAGAAAGTATAATCCATATCATCTGTAGGAAAATGGACAACTAGATTCTTCTAACAAAGTGATTGAAGCAACCCTTACTAAGATTGTAGATTTGAATAGAAGGGATTGGGCAGAAAGGATTCGAAAATCTTTATGGGCCCATCACACCACATCGAGAAGCACAACAGAACATACTCCCTATGAAATTATTTAAGGGAATAAATTCCTATTCCCAATTGAGTTCTAAATAAACACTTTTAAGACAGCTGTTAAGTTGGGACATAAATGGTCAGAAGCAGAAAAGCATAGAATGGAACAACTGAATGAGCTTGATGAAATATAACAAGATACAACTAAAAAGGCCATCCAAGTTCAACAACAAAGATCCATATGGCATGATAAATATATCAATGAAAGAAAATTTAAAGCAAGAGAGCGGACATTTCTCTTTGATTCAAAGTTCAAGGATTTTCAAGGAAAGATTCAAACTCACTAGATTCAGCCTTGAGATTGAGAGATTATTTCATAATGGAGTATTCTGGATTAGAAACATTGATGAGAAGCCATAAACATCATGAGTAAACAAACTATGGATCAACTAAAACTTCCAAATCTTTAGTATACACCAACATTGTTACAGTTAGCAGATATGTTTGTAATTAAACCTGATGGTGTGTTAGAATACATTTATGTATCCTTATATTCTTAGGAATATCAAGTTTATTTTATGGTCTTAACACCCAAGAATAATTTAGAAGGACATCCATTAATCTGAGAAGACCTTTGATAGCTAAAAATGATGCTTTTATCAGTTGTAGATCTCATGATATGTTTATCTATGATGGAAGTTCAATGAATAAATTCACATTATATCCACTTGAAAAAAAATGATAGATGTAGAAAATGAAGAATGGATGGATGATGATAATGATATACAACCCATTTTCACTATATCACAAATTAACAAAGAATATCAAATTTTAAATTCAGTAGAAAATAATTAACTATATTCACACTCTCAGAGAAGTCAAAATTTTTAAGAACGATGAAATATTGCATATCTATCATGTAGACAGACGTCTTTACATTCCATGGAATTTTTTTGCAATTTATCAATATAAATATTCCTAGGTAAAACTTTAAATGTAAACAAAAATCTGCTAGAATTTCAAAAGAAGAAATTAATGGAAACATTACAAAAAAAATCTTCTTCATATGCACGGGAATACACTGACTTGAAAGGAATCGATCCCAAAACATGCATGCATCACATGTATATTGAATAAAATACCATACCAATCAGACAATCTCAGAGAAGAATGAATCCAAACTTAAGGAAAATTTGTTAAGGATGAAATACAAAAATTGTTAAATGTAAATTTTATTTATCCAATATTATACAGTCAATGGATTTCACATTTAGTGTCTATTCGTAAAAATAATGGAAAATGGAGAGTATGTATTGGTTATAGGGAATTGAATAAAGCCACATTAAAAGATCATTTTCCACTCCCTTTCATAAATCAAGTTTTATATACATTAGCATGGAAGAAATATTTTTTATTCTTGAATGGTTTTATTGGATATAACCAAATTCAAGTAGCTCCAGAAGAACAAGACAAAAACACTTTTACTTTTACATGGGGAACCTATGCTTGCCGAGTACTTCCTTTTGGATTATGCAATGCACCAACAACATTCCAAAGAGAAATATTGGGTATTTTCTTTGATCTAATTCATGATTGTGTTGAAGTGCATATGTATGATTTTACAACCTATGGCAATTCTTTTGAAGAAGCTCTTGAAAATTTGGAAAAATATCTTATAAATGTAAGGAATAAAATCTCTCATTAAGTCATGAAAAATGTTTTATCGTTTTTAATGAGGGGATTGTTTTAAGGCATCATATTTTAAGAAATGGAATTAAGGTAAACTCATCTAAAGTAGAAGTTATTTCCAAATTAGTAGTTCCAACTTGTCAAAGACATGTTAGGAGTTTTCTTGGTTTCACTAGATATTATAGAACATTTATTGAAATCTTTAGAAATCTTGCATCTCCACTCTTCAAATTTATTACAAAATATTATGAATTCAGTTGTAATTATGAATGCCAAAATGTCTTTGAAACTTTGAAATAAAATATTTCTGAAGCACCCATCTTAAGAGGACCAAACTGGAAATTTCATTTCCATATTTCAATTGATGCTTCAAATACATCTTTAAAAGGTGTATTGGGAAAAAATTCTTGACTCTTTATGCCATTTATTATACAAGTAAAAATTGGACTCTTGCAGAGTTAAATTACACTATTATTGAAAAGGTGTTTTTCTTCGTTGTCCATGCCATTAAAAATTTCAGAAATTACATCACTCGCTATGAAAATTTCATTCATACTGGTCATTATATAATTAGATATTTAGTGAATAAATCAATTACTAATGGAAGAGTAAACAACTTGGTTATTATTATTGCAAGATTTCAATATCACCATTTTAGATCGACATGGAAAACATAACATAGTTGTTGACTTTTTATCTAGAATTCAATATGATAATAACAATATCCCTACAGAAGATAGTTTTCATGATGAATATATTTTTTCAATATCTAATACATCTCCTTGGTTTTCAAATATTTCTAACTATTTGGCCATAGGGAAGTTACATTCGTATTTTTTTCCTAGAGAAAAGAGACAGATAATTAAAATGAGTGCATGTTATTCATGGATAAATGAAGAATTGTATAAGGCAGGTCCATATCTCATCATATGAAGATGTCTGAGAGAAGACAGAATACTTGAGATACTAAAAGCATTTCATGATGAACAATGTGGAGAACACTTCGATGATAAAATAACTACTTACACATTCCTTATCTTAGGATATTATTGGCCTTCCCTTTTTGAGGATGCAAAATAATATGTTAAGAAATGTGATAGTTGTCATAGAATAGGGAGACAGGTTCCTTCAAATGAAATTCCTTTACAATCTCAGGTACTTATTGAACCTTTTGACAAATGGGCTATGGATTTTTTTAGACCAATGAATTCACCATCAAGATTAAAGAGGTATATTTTTGTGTGAACTGATTATGTCACTAAATGGTTAGAACCTAAAGTACTTTATTTTTCTAATGAGAATGTTGTAGTTTTATTTATCTTTCAGGATATTTTTACTCATTTTGGTGTTCTTAGGGAAATTATAAAAAATCAAGGCACTCAATTTAAATCCAGAATGATGTAGAAGGTAGTGGAAGAATATGAAATCAAGCATAGAAAGTATAATCCATATCATCCGCAAGAAAATGGAGAACTAGAATCTACAAACAAAGTGATTTAAGAAATCCTTACCAAGACTGTACATTTGAATAGAAGGGATTGGGAACAAAAGATTTGAGAATATTTATGGGCCTATCGCACCACATGGAGAAGAACAATGGGACATACTCCCTATGAAATTATTTATGGGAAAAAAGTCCTATTCCTAATTGAGTTCCAAATAAACACTTTCAAGACAATCGTTAAGCTGGGACTTAAATTGTCAGAAGCACAAAAACATAGAATGAAACAACTAAATGAGCTTGATGAAATAAGACAAGATACAATTAAAAAGACCATCCTAGTTCAACAACAAAGATCCATATGGCATGATAAATATATCAAAGAAAGAAAACTTCAAGTGGGAGATTGGACATTACTCTTTTATTCAAAGTTCAAGGACTTTCAAGGAAAATTTCAAACTCACTAACTTGGGCCTTATGAGATTGGGAGATTCTTTCATACTGGAGCAGTCTGGATCAGAACCATTGATGAGAAGCCATAAATATCATGAGTAAACAAACTATGGATCAACTAAAACTTCCAAATCTCCAGTATACACCAACATTGTTACAATTAGAAGATAGGCATTAGGGGAGTTTTGAGGTCTAAAATGGGCCTCCTAAGGAAAATGTACTTGATCAAAAATTACTTTATGAGAACCAATCACATTTTAGGGGATGACATCATCCCTAATGGTAGAGGTGGCATTTCATGAGTTAAAGGTACTTACTTGTCAAATTCTCAATGGTGGATAAAAATCCATGGTTAACCATGGTAGTGCTCTAAGTACTTTTAAAGTCATAAAGTAAAGTACACATAATAAATTTCATTTCGCACTTTTTGAATAAAATATTATTATTTTCATTTCATATTTCTTGAAAGAAACAATGCCTATCTCTACACAATCTTCATGTCTTTACACACTTTTCAATAAATATTATATTTTTATATTTTCATATATTTATTTTTAAATTATATATTCATCTCCTTTTATTTAATATTATTTTTTATATTACATATTATTTCGTCTTATGTCATAAATAAATTTAATATGTAATATAAAATTCATACATAAAATACTACATTTATTATATTATTTAATTTAATTTTTATATAGTATATTAATTAGATGTTATTATACAATTTAAATTAGTAGCATATAATATAATTAAGAATTAATGAATTTATATTTATATTTTATTTTAAGTTTTCTAAGTAAAAATGACAAATGCATTAGTTGTTCTATGATAATGACTTTTTCTTGAAAAATCATTCTTATTTATAGTCACATCAATACAAATTTTTACTCATTTTATTTTGGTACAAATTTTGAATTGAATTTAACTATGCTTACATGGATTGTGGTGCAAAAAGTGAATTGAAAATTCATAAATATTATTTTATTGGTTTAGCTATTATTTTAATATTTCCTTAGGACACCCATTTTAGACCTCCAAATTCCCCTAATTTTTGTAATTAAACCGGATGGTGTGTTAAAATAAATTTATGTATCCTTAGATTCTTGAGAATATCCAGTTTATTTTATGATCTTAACACCCAAGAATAACTTAGGAGGACATCCATTAATCTAAGAAGACTTTGGATAGCTAAAACTCATGCTTTTATCAGTTGTAGATCTGGTGATATGTTTATCTACAATGGAAGTTCAATGAATAAACTCACATTATATTCACTTGAAAAAAAATGATAGAGGTATAAAATGAATAATGGATGAATGATGATAATGATATCCAACCCATTTTCACTATCTCACAAATTAGAAAATAATATAAAATTTTAAATTTAGTAGAAAATAATGAATTATATTCACACTGTGAGAGTAGTCAAAATTTTCAAGAACAATGGAATATTGAATATCTACCATCCATACATATGTATTTTCTTTTATGGAATGTTTTTTTATTTATTCAATATAAATATTCCGAGATAAAACTTTAAATGTAAAAAAAAATCTGGAAGAATTTCAAAAGAAGAAATTAATGGAAACATTATAAAAACACTCTTCTTCATATGCATTGGAATACATTGACATGAAAGGAATCAATCCCAAAAATTTCATGCATCACATGAATATTAAATAAAATACCATACCAATATGACAACCTCATAGAAGAATGAATACAAACTTAAGGGAAATTTTTGAGGAGTTACAAAAACTGTTGAATGTAAATTTTATTTATCCAATATTAGACAATCAATGGATTTCACGTTTATTAATAGTTCCTAAAAAGAATGGAAAATGGAGACTATACATTGATTAGAGGGAATTTAATAAAGCCACTTTGAAAGATCATTTTCCACTCCCTTTCATAAATCAAGTTTTATATACATTAGCAGGGAAGAAATATTTTTCATTCTGGATGGTTTTAGTGGATATAACCAATTTCAAGTAGCTCTAGAAGAGTAAGACAAAAACAATTTTACCTATCCACACGGCACGTATTCTTACCGAGTACTTCCTCTTGGATTATGCAATGCACCAGCGACATTCCAAAGAGGAATATGTTATTTTCTCTAATCTAATTCACGATTGTGTTAAAGTGTATATGTATGATTTTATAGCCTATGGAAATTCTTTTGAAGAAGTTCTTTTGGAAAAAGATCATATAAATGTAAGGAATAAAATCTCTCATTAAGTCATGAAAAATGTTTTATCATGTTTACAGAGAGAATTGTTTTAGGACATCATATTTCAAGAAATGGAATTAAGGTAGACTCATCTAAAGTAGAAGTTATTTTCAAATTAGCAGTTCCAACTTTTCAAAGAGATGTTACAGGTTTTCTTGGTTTCACTGGATATTACAGAAGATATATAGAAAAATTTACAAATATTGCATCTCCACTCTTTAAATTGCTTACAAAAGGCCTTTGAAACATTGAAAGGAAAACATAGTTGCTGACTTTTTATCTAGAATTAAAAATGATAATAACAATATACCCGTAGAAGATAGTTTTCGTGATGAATATATTTTTTCAATATCTACTAAATATCCATGGTTTTCAAATATTGCTAAATATTTGGACATAGGGAAGTTACTGTCATATTCCTTCAGATGAAATGAATTTACACCTAAGGTACTTATTGAACCTTTTGAAAAATGGGATCTGGATTTTTTCAGACTAATCAATCCACCATGAAGACAAAAGAGGTATATTTTTGTGTGCACTTGTTATGTCACTAAATGGGTAGAAGCTAAAGAAATTTATTTTTCTACTGAAAATTTTGTAGTTTCATTTCTTTTTAAGGATAATTTTACTCATTTTTTTTGTCCCATGGGAAATTGTGACAGATCAAGGAACTCAATTTACATCCAAAATAGTGCAAAAGATAGTGGAAGAATGCAAAATGAAGCATAGAAATTCTACTCCATATAATCCGTAGGAAAATGGACAAGTAAAATATACTAACAAATTGATTGAAGCAATCCTTACTAAGACTGTACATTTGCATAGAATGGATTCGAAAGAAAAGCTTCCAAATGCTTTATGGGTCTACCTGACCACATGGAGAAGCATAACATGACATACTCCCTATGAACTTGTTTATGGAAAGAAATTCCTATTCACAATTTTGTTCCAAATAAATACTTTGTACTTGAACTATCAGGAGAAAAAAAGCATAGAATGAAACAACTCAATGAGCTTGATGAAAAAAGATAAGATGTAATTCAAAAGACCAGCCTAGTTCAGCAATAGATATCTATATGGCATGATAAATATATCAAATAAAGAAAATTTCAAGCAGGATATTGGGAATTACTCCTTGATTCAAAGTTTAAGGATTTTCAAGGATAATTTCAAACTCACTGGCTAGGGCCTTATGATATTGAGAGATTATTCGACAATGGAGCAGTCAGGATCATAACCATTTATGAAGAAAAAATTCATCTCCTTGTAAATGGACATCAACTGAGAATCTATCACAAGCCATTGACAAAGGAGTAATTTGTTAAGATTTTTCAAGACAATTCTGATGTACATTTGGTTAAGAAGAATCCTTCTTCTTCTCTGACTTAGAAACCTTCTTTTATTTTATTATCTAAAAAAAAAGAAAAATATATATATATATATATATATATATCTGTGTGTGTGTGAAAACCAATCATTGATTGACATGCTTATACATAAAATCTAAGGTGAAAACCAAAATATTTGGCACCATAAATTTTCTTTATTCCTGTTCTAAAAGCCCATTTTATTTGCATCCTTTTTATTTTTCAAAGAGCAAAGATAACTAGAAAAGTACTCAGATTCTGCAGCTCTGATGGATTTCTATAGATAATATGTTTACGACCTGTTTGACTGAAGCAATTGAAGAATTCATTGAAGAGCACATGAAGAGAATACAAAGAGAAAAAACTAAGGGTTAACAACATCAATTCAAGGTATGAAAATGCAAAAAATGTATTTAATAATAAGCATTTAAGCATTAGCATATGATTTATATGGGAATTATATACCACCAATTCAAAAAAATTATTAAAAAGAGTTGATTGTGTCAAATCAAATAAAATATAAAACTTTTCCATTTAACCCCTCATCATTACACAAATGCTCCAACATCAAATCCTTATTTCATTGTGGAAATCATACAACTCATACTATAATAGTAATTTCTTCTTGACCACACTCACACTCTAAATAATTTTGAAGCCTCACTCACTCACACTCCCATTAATTCTGAAGCTCTCGTTCATTCCATCAATCGAAGCCCTCATACCTTGTTAAAGAGGCCATCTTAAGAAAAAACTTCTCAAGCCATGGTAGTAATAGTAAGGACAGAACCAGAAGGATGGAATTTCATGGAAGGTTCTCCACATGTAAAATAGGTGCTACAGAAAGCATAGTGGCTCAGTTTAGTGGAGAGGTTCGAAGGTTTTAATAAGGAGGTAACTAAATAATTTTCCAGAGCTTTCGATGGAATGGAGGCTGAAATCACAGATGCCAAATTTTCAATAATATAGAATTTCATTGTTGAAGCCACTAGACTGCTAACAACTAGAGAGAGATGGTTCAAAAACATATGAATTGAAGGTGAAGAATGTAAATTATATCTCAAAAATCTGGGTATGGATACAACTATTATCACTCCCCTCAACTTTCCAAGGCTGAGAATGGAATTGAAGGAAGGTAACCATAGACCAGGGTTTACGTCAGGTAGCTAGCCCTACTAGGACTAGAGAGGGCTCTCTCAATCTCACTTTGCAGTCAATTAAATTACTGAATATCTACTAATCTTAGGCTACATATGCAATCTCAGTAAATAGGGTTTTTGTTTGATGTTTCTTCTGCTAGATAGGAAATGACAACTAGGAGACTAGGTGTAGGGTTTAGGTCAAAATTCAAGGTCAAGTTGAAAAGATATTGATGAGGCCAGGTAGGTAACTTGAAAGCATGATTAGTTTTTCATTGTTCATAGGATGAAATGGAGGAGAATCTGAATGAGCATTTAGTTGAATTCATTCATTTTCAAGAACAAAGACATATAATTTAAACCTTGTTAGAACAAAGCGTGAAAAGGCATGAATTATGGTTATAAAATAACAAGATAAACACATAGCAGAATATAAGTGAAAGATGGTATTATATCATTCAAATTGATAAGATAAAAATACAGAAAAATAAAAAATTCTCCAAGGCATACCAGAGGAGTCTCAACACAAATTCTACAACATTGTCTTTGATTTCATTACATAACCTTGTAAAATAGCTCCATCGCAAAAAATAACTATCGAACCCCATAAAAGACTAAAGTGGGTCTACTTATAGAAAATATGTATAATGACACCTCATAGGGTCTAAATACCATAAAAAATTCATCATAATGACATCATATGAGTCACTTCCTAGAATATAGGGAAGTTAGAAACCATTCCCTCAAATTTAGCTAAAGACTAGGAGTGTGTGTCTCCCATATTAAATTAAATGTCTCCTCATGATAAGTAGCAAAAAAAAAAAAACTCAATCACTCCAATGACAGCTAAAGGGAAAGCTAAACCTCAAAATTCTGACTTTTTCTCGCTTGAAAAGTGTCCCGATGGAATCCAATGCAAAAGCGTAGCCCCTGTTGACATACGCGTAGCACCATTTTGCACAAGTGTAATGCCACTTCGGAGGTGAGTTTGAGGGACGTTCAGGGCTCCAAGTCCAAATCTGAAAGATTGGAAAACTAGCCCCATGTGTCTACTTTCCATAACATCTTGAAATTTGTGAGAACACCCACAGTAATGCCTCCAAAATTTTATTCTACCAACCATACTCCACAAGTGTACCGCCTGGTCAAAAACATTACCAAAAGCATAAAAGATGTTTTTTTTTTGGTTTTTTATTCTAAAATTAGAGCTTTTCATGCAAAATTTTTTAATTCCAGGTATGGAATGTACTAATCAAAATTCATCCAATCATTTAAGCCACTCTTTTTTTAGTTGTCTTTAGAAAAAGTGTAGTGCCTTGGCACTACATTTCTGTGGAGGCAAAATTTCCAGATTAGTGCAAAAATCACCAAAAATTTAAAAAGTGCTCAAAATTGTACAAATTGTTTTCTATAGGACCTTTGGAGGATGGGTAAACAACCATAGATGCCTCAGTAAGGAGGTCTATGCTGTATTTCTCCTTAAGCTTCATATGAGCATCTTTAAGCTTCTTATTCACCTGTTTGATCCTGATTTGTGATATTTTGTTCATAGCACAATAATGATTGGCCATATGTATCTGGAAATTATTATTCTTATTATATTTTTTCAATATCTTATTAAGCTGACTATTTTCCCTATCATGAAAATACTCTCTATATTTATTTATTTCATCAAGATTGAGCTCATCAAAATTCTGCCAACCTGCTTTAGGAGTTGTTGATCCTCTCTCTCTCTGAAGCGCCTTTTTTAGGCCTATTTTCCTTGGTATTATTATTTTTGTCCAACCTCTACATCCTACAGGCCATCAATGTCTACAGCCTCTTCTCCCTTTCCTTTGTCTACATCAACATATACTTTAGGTTTGTCTTGGAGGAGCGTTTTTACCTTTAACTAAAGATTTTCTTGTTGTAGGAATGTAATCTGAGAATTTGCAATTGATAAAATCTCCCTCACCTTTGATATTTCCTCATACTTATCCTTTATGATCTCCTCAATTTACTTATATTTGATCTTCTCTTCCTCCTCAATCTCAAAGGGTGCCTTTTCATCATGTTGGTGCAATGGTGATTCAATATGATGCATGAGTGTCTGCTCCTCTATTTCTCTTTGTTCAACTATAGTATCAATAATAGATACAATTTTTATGGATTTGGGAGAAAAAACCTATCTCTTTCCCTTATCATAGGTGTGAGTGACCTAAAAAACACTAGGAGTATTTAAAATCTAAGCTTTCTTGCTAGAAGAGCCAACCACGATTGGTTGTGCACCTAATACTCATGGTGATGGTATGATATGAAGGACAAGATGGCTAGTAGTGGGCGCTGCCTCTACTTTCTCCACGAAGGTTTCCGAAGTCATGTAGATGGTTGAGAGATGATGCAAGACAATGATTTCAACTAGGCCATGGTGGAATAGACTTGGATAGTGATCATTGTTTCTTCTCTGAAAAATTTTAGTGATTTGAAGAAGACTTCTATACAAATACTTTGGCAAGTCAAGTGGTTTAGTAGAGGTGAAATGCATCAAAAATCTGGCGTGGTACCTGTAAAACCTAGAGAACCGCCCTTCACATGTGAAATATCTCATAATTAACCTCATCAAAGTAGCATGTTTGTCAAGTCGATTCCTGAAAGGGAAAATGTATCGAGGGTTTTCTTTGCCATGGGGGTTGAGGAAAAATTTGTAATCCTCAAGGTATAAGTCCATGCTCTTGAACCACTTTTCTCCATGACTAGGAATACCTGTTGCTGAAGAAATCACCTATTTTGATATGTTGAACTCTACACCTTCAATGATGGATTTTCCCATGCTAAAAATAGTGGCAAATAGGCTAGTCAATTGGAGATGACAACCTTCTTCTATAATTCTTTAACAGAATCTTAAACATCCAGTCCTCTCAAAGCATCTCTTGGGAAAAGGTGAGGAATTGACTTCTTGCAAGGTGGATGGCTCAAATCTAAAGTGGTGGCCTCCTTTGTGGATTTTATTTTCACTTTCCATAATGTCTATCAAAAGGATGAAACCCTAGGTGTTTAGATATAGTGGGTATGGGAAGTGAATTTGGAAAAACAGAGGATAGGGATATGGTTAGTTTGGAGTGTGAGATGAAGGGTAATGAAGCCAAAACAAATTCCAATAAAATTTCATGAGGTAGGGTTATATTTTGGATTCAAAATACAGGGGAAATTCGCTGAAATGGATGTAAGGAAGGTGATGAAATTAGGAAAACATAGGGATTTCCTAGTTTTCCAATAGAAAAATAGTACAAAATTAGCATTTTGACGGGAATGGTGTTTAGGGAATATGTGAATGGTAGGGAATGATAGAGTATGGTTCTGGGAAGGTGTATAAGGGTATTAGATGATAGGGTTAATGTTTAGTCCTTTGAAATCACTGAATGATATGAAAAATTAAAAATGTAGTGGGAGAGGATGTGATGCACGAGCATTAGGCTCAAGACAATACTTTGTATGTAAATAGACATAGGGGGGTCTCACGTTTTGTTTTCTTCTGTAATTGTTAATGTTTGAGTGGTTTTTAAATAAATTTAGTGAGAAATTGTAAATTTTCCCAAATCATTGGAGAACATGAGGGGAATTTTATTACCAAGGAATGTGAAGAGTCAGTTTTAGTTGTTTATGGAGTTAGACTAAATTTAGGCTAAACTAAGAATTCCAAGAGTTGTTGAGTCATCGTAGGAACTGGATCGGTTCACTACCATCCTGTACAAGAATAAACATTTGTGGCATTGAGCAGGGGGATCAGATAAACCCGCAGACCTGCATAGAGCTGAAGAGCTAGAGAGGTAGAGTAGTGAGGTAGAAGGCCATCGAATAGAAGATCTGGCCAACTAGAAGTTTGTAAGTAATTTCAAGTATGTATTATGGAAGAAATTGTTTCAGTATAACCTATGCATTTGTTGATTTAAATTCTGTGTGAGAATGTCTGAATCCTCGTGATTTCTATATGAATGGCTTTGCACTTCATAAGAAACTATGTAGGAACCAGTGTGATAAAGTACTGAATTTGGGGGGTAATGGTGTTTCTTCCGTCCTTTGATAGATTAATGGCAATATTGTAGTTGAGAATTGTGAACATGAACCTTGTGTGTCTAATTCCATAATAGATAGATGTGACCTATTGTCCAAGGGAAGGACTCTTTAATAGAGCTCGGAGGTGAGGCTCTGCAATTAACGAAAGAATTGATGTTAAATATGTCGACATTGTGTTTTGAACTGGAAATGTTGAGGTGAATGATGAGGGGTTGTTTAACCTTTGTTCGTGATCATGGAAGTGATGGGTCAAAGGTAAGCAATGTGTAACAAAGAATGCGAGTATGGAGAGGAAACCGGAGCGAGAATGCTATTGTGAAGGATAAAGCCCGAGTTGCGTAATAAAATGGAGGATGTGGAACTGTGAGCGGTGGCGGAACATTGAATGAACAGTTAAAGCGGGTTGTAGAACCAGACAGTGGTTTTCATAATTTTATTAGATGGTAAGCGGTATGAGAAAAAAATGCGATACACTCTAGGCTTGGACATGTGGCATAAGTGGTTTTAAATTATAGCCTATTTTGCAAAGATTTTGGGGTTTAAAACTCTACTTGGAAAAAAATGCGATAACCGTCGGATGTGCCGATCAAATGATCGGACGGTGGTCGCATTTCCTAGTTGCGAGTAAGTTAACACAAAGGTAAGTGATACACTTGTTGTAGGCTTGGAGAATTGTTATTTCATACCTATGCGCTTTGTTTTAATCCAAGGTTGAAAGGATTAATTTAGAAATGAAATATTCGATGAAATGTGGAATGGATATAGTGCATTGGGTTTTAGTCAAGATAGCACCTTTGAGTGGAACATTCACGTAGTCCAATAGTGGTTGTGGCCTAAGATATAAAATCAAATGCTCATTCAATACTCCCATAAATTAGAGCCGGATATATGGGTTTAAAATATACGAGGTTACATCAATTAAAATGATGTGCTTTTGATGAGGGGCCGAGTGGTTTAATATTTATAAGCGCTTATAAATATTACCCATATTGAAGTTGATTTGGTTTGGTGTAAAGAGCACTTGATATGCATTGTATGGTTTTAAACCATTAAGTGAAGTAGCTTCTGCACTTATTATTTATTTAAATTTCCAGTTCAAGAAATTAGAACATTGTGAGTTGGCCCATATTGTTTGAGATTTAATTGGGTGAAAATTTGAGATGCATTTTATATGCATAGAAGGTTAAAAATGTGGGTTCAGCAAGTAGGAATGCTATCATGTGGTATCAGAGCTAGAATTTAAATAGCTCTTTGAGAATTAATTTCGAATGCATATGTACTGAAACAGTGAAGGAATTTTAGTTCTTAAATCTGTTTAGAAGAAATTGCAA
Organism: Pinus albicaulis; assembly: GCA_034641835.2. Taxonomy (NCBI): domain Eukaryota; kingdom Viridiplantae; phylum Streptophyta; class Pinopsida; order Pinales; family Pinaceae; genus Pinus; species Pinus albicaulis. Next base: position 656,182,472 of record CM076581.1, read on the forward strand.
ATTTGAGTAAGTGTGCAGTGAAGGTATTCATATTTGTAGAATCTGAAGCTGAAGAAAAAGTGTTTTGAAGATTGCAGCATATAGAGATGCAGTGCAGGTAAGAGGAAGAGCAAGATTACACAGAATCTGGAAGGTGAGTTGATGAACAATGTTTAAATCTGGCTTGAAGAATTTTTTGCAGAATTCATATTGCAGGCAATTGAAGAAATCTCAACGAAGGCAGATCACAGCTTTGAGAGTAGTGATGAAAGAGTCTAGCAGAGGATTTTGAAGTGAAGAAGAAAGTGTGGCAGAACCTGGAGAATTCCCAACGGAGGTTTAATGAAAGAAGAACAGATGTGTTCTTGAAAAGTTGTAGAGTGAAGCCTAGAGAGAGCAGAAGAGAGTGCTCAGAAGGTTCCAACAGAAGGGGATCAGTACTTGCCAAAGGCCTAGATCCAGAGGAAAGGATTGGTGAGGTAAGTCGCAGCAAGATAGTGTGCTATTGCAGAGGCTTAGTGGAGCTTGTGAGTGAAGAAATCATGGAGGAGAAAATGGATACTGATATCCATAGCATATATTGCAGAGGTTATAAGAGAGGCCACAATAGAAGAGTGAAGGAAGATGCCAAAGAAAATGGCATGAGGAATAAATTCACTAATGAAGAATATTGGAAAGAGGTAACTGAGATCTGGGGGCAGTTCAAAAAATTGGAACTGATGATAAAGGAAAGCCAGAGAGTTGGTTGGCTCATGAAGAAGAAGGTAAATGATAAATTCTCACATGAAGGAGGAATTACTCAGAATGATTGAGTATTTGGAGAAGGACTTGAAGACTGAAGCTTAAAGTGAGACCAAGAGATCAAATAGCCTTACATATGACAAATTTTGTATGTTCACAGGAAGAACATGTGGGAAAGAACAAACTGCTGATGATGTCACTAAGGAAGAAAATGGAACAGCCAGATGTTTTGAAAATGTCCATACATAGTTGGGGAAAGGTTTTTCTTTCCAACATATTTTTTTGTTTCTAAATAATGCTAATTCTGTTTATAAAACATACCGGTAAAAAAATGCTCCATTTTCAGCTATGTGAGCCTGAGAACTGGGCTCGATGTCCATGCTTAACATAAAAAATGAACTGCCCTGAGTGGGAAACTAGTTATTTTGAAGAAAATTCGCTGCCCTTAGAAGGGAAACCAACATATTGTTCAAGATTTTTAACATAACAGGAGAGAGAAAACTAATATAGCATACAGATTTTCTAGCTGATGAGTGATGCAAAAAACCAAAAATTCTTCCAAGGAAATTGAACATCTGTACCATAGTAAGATGAAGGTGGCCAAATTCATTATTCATGAGCTGGGGAGGGCGGCTCTTCCACAATTCTGCACCAATACTTGTCCCTCATATTTTCATTTTCCTCCTTTGGCGTTGTCCTTATTGATGATGTCCACCTGCATGTTATCCATTCCCAGGTTGGAATGCATAATTCCAATGGATGCTATGGGATTTAGGACTTCATTCTTTACCACAGAGGGTTGAGGGCCGAGCGAGGTGGGATTAGGACCAGGTACAGAAGCAGGGGAAAAGCTAGCAGACTCTTCTCTAAGGGTAACAGTGACAAAAGCTATAAGGATAGGTTTATCGAGGGGGCATTCGAAGCGGAATTTCGCTCTCTGAGAAGTCTAGCGAAGGGAATGACTTGCAAAATCATGAGAAGCAAGGGAGACAGGCCTGGGAGGGTCAGTAGGAGGATGCTGCGAAGGCGGCACAAAGTGAGTGTTACCGAGATGGCTGGCGCGACACCTTTGACCTCGAGTGTCCGGGTAAAGGCCCCAAGCAATGTCCTCAGAGGAGGAGTCAGAGGCTGAGTTGGTGGAAGGTCGAGAGCGGGTTATACGACCTTTGCTTGCCCCACGACGACATCGCATATGATGACGAAGCCGAGGCATTGTCACAGAGCTATGCAGGTGGTGCTTGGGGCAAGAAGAGTAGACGGTAAGCGAGGGATACCACCGAGAGTCAGCAGTCTGAGTATGTAGACAAGAATTCAAACAACAGAAATAACTTTGAGTGAAATGATAACTTGGCAGTGTCTCCAAACAGCTGAGGAGAGTGCAGCGATGCCCAGTTTGAGTACAAGCACTCGGCTCAGCATAGGAATTTGGGTAGACTCCACACAATGGAGGCGGAGGGCTGCATAAAGCGCAAGAGTAGGTCAAACTTCCCAAAACAAACTCCATAGCAAATCAAACAGATGGAGCAGGGTGGTGAAAAGGCTAGGTGGATAGAGTAAATTCCATGTGAGATGGTGAAGTAAATGCGAGTGTTATGACGCTACAGAGGGCCATATGGCCATTACGTGCGAGCTCCCTTGGGAGTTGCCAGGGGACTGACCTCCCATCATCCCAAGCAGGAATCTGCATCCGGAGTGCTTTCCAACATATTGGAAGCAGAGGAAGTTTAAATTATGATGATGGGTAGAAGCTGGGAATTGAGCAGTCAATTGGACAGCTTGAAGAAACTGAAGAGAAGACCATTGAAGAAATTCTGAAATGTATATAAGACTTGGAACAGTAGGAAGATTTGATGATCAAGTCATCAAATGAGACGATGGGGTCTTATAGTTTTAAAACTGACAAGTTGTGTGTGAATGCAAGTATTGAAGGAAACAACTCATATGATGAAACTGTAATAAGTGAAGCTGAATGTTGCCAAGTCACATATGATTATTATCTTTCAGAGGAAGATCAGATTGAGTTGCTGCAACAGAAGGAATTCATAAATTCCTTGTTCAATGAAAGAGATTGTTTTAGGGAACATGAAAATTATGCTTGATGATGATGAATTTGTCATTAATGATGATAATGACAGAATGATTTTTTTAAATGGCCAAATGAAAAGTGATGGACAGATAACTAAGCTTATCGCAGAGATGGAAGATCAGAATTATATTTTGATGAAAGATGAAGAGATAGTGACAGCAGGAAACTTGACTTGTGATAGAAAGGAAGATAGTGAAGACAATATGAATGTTTTCTCAGATGATATGATAGATTTTTGACATGAGTTAAGTATTCCGAAGTAGAGGATATAAACACAGAGAAAAGGTGTTCAGATTGTAAAGGCAGAGGTGACTGAGGATAAGAAGGTTCATTTTTATGAACTAGAGCAAGGAGACATCCTTGAAGAGGATGATGCAGAAGAGAGACTAACTGATAGTATCGGGACTTATTTGGAGGATTAGAATCATCATACTAATGTGCTGATAGAGAAGGAGAGAATTTCAAGACAGCATACTGAAATGCTGGCGGAGGAGAGAAAGGCAATTAGGCCTTATGAGTTTTTTTTTGACAATTGTTTTGTGAACGCAGATTTTGTTGATGTTGAAGGAAATTTTACACCATTGGGCAGTCAATTAAAAGAGGAGGAGAATTATGTGAAAGATTTTAATCCATGGAATGAAGAATTTAAGTTGTTGGAGGTTATGCTGAATCAGCAGGATTCAATGCAGGAGAAAGAACCTAAATTTCAAAATTGGGGATTGATGAATGTGAAGATACAAAGGAGTGAAGACAGGGAATATTTTCTGAGTCTTGGAAAAGACTTAGAACTACAGAAAGAAGAGTTTGTGACTAGACCATCAATTGAGACCATTGTGTCTTGTAAATTTAAATTTGACAAGTTGGCTGTGTTGACAGGGACTGCAGAAGACAATCCATCACTTGGAGTTGCCTTGAATGAAGATGGGCTATTGAAGGAAGGTGAGACAGTCATATATCATGTAAAAAAACCTGTTACTATTGATGACAACGAATAATTGGCTTGTCTGATGGGCCAAGAGAAGACTGGAAGGTAGACTTTTGGGACTGCCACAGCAATGGGAAATCATAATTTTATTCTGACAGAGGATGAAAGACAATTGCTGAAGATCGTCAAGGAAGAAGAAGAAGAAGAAGATGTTGAATTCAATTTGTAGCATACTGATGATGTGAGACAAGTAAAAAATGAGTGGTTGAATCATTTTCAGAAAACATTCATAGAAGAGAATGAAATGGCAAAATAGCAGATTGAAGTGTTTTTGGAAGAAATATTAGAGCAACAAATTGGAGTGTTGCCAAAAGAGGAGGAAGAGATACAAAGATTTTATAACTTTGATGGTTGTTCTACGACTGCAGGTACTGATGGAAGGACTAAAATATTTTTTTTCCAGGATGAGAGGAAATGAGATGATGATAGTGACTGGAAATTTAAATACCAGTCCAAGAAATTGCTGAAGTCAGTGAATGAAGAAATTGTTATGGATAACAATAAGGAATATATTTATTGTTGTAGAGAACAAGAGGGTATGGATGATATGGTGACAGTTAGAGCGGGGGCTAGAGCAACCACAGGATTTCAGAAAGTTAGGGCTAGAGCAAAATCAATAGTAAGAGTTCAGCAAATAAGAACTCAGCAAGTAGAAGCAGAGGTAGAATTTTAGCAATCAAGATGGAGCAGTATCCAGCAGTCAAAAGACATATTAGAAAGAGAAATTGAATTTATGAGAAGAATAATGGTGAGAGTGTCTGAGAAAAAGGCAGCAGCGAGAAAGCAGAGAAAAAACAATAGCAAGGGAAAGATAGCCACAGACTGTGAAAGCTTAACAAGTGGAAGGATGCAGCATAAGATATGGAAGCCTGGAGAAATGCAGCAGAAGAATGTTGCAGTAGATGATCAGCTACAGAATAAAGTGTGGGATTCAGGAAGACAAGGATGAAAGTACATGATCAGGATATCATGAATCATTTTAACCTGGGGAGTCTGATGCAGGGGCATTAGGCTCAAGACAATACTTTGTATGTACATAGACATAGGGGGGTCTCATGTTTTTCTTTCTTATGTAATTGTTAATGTTTGAGTGGTTTTTAAATAAATTTAGTGAGAAATTGTAAATGTTCCCAAATCATTAGAGAACATGAGGGGAATTCGATTAGCTAGGAATGTGAAGATTCAGTTTTATTTTTTTAGGGAGTTAGACTAAATTTAGGCTAAACTGAGAATTCCAAGCGTTGTTGAGTCATCGTAAGAACTGGATCAGTTCACTAACATCCTGTACAATAATAAACCTCTGTGGAATTAAGCAGGGGGAGAGGATAGACCTATAGAGCTGCATAGAGTTGAAGAGCTAGATAGGTAGAGTAGTGAGGTAGAGTAGTGAGGTAGAATGCCATCGAATAGAAGATCTGGCCAACTAGAAGTTTGTAAGTAATTTCAAGTATGTATTATGGAAGAAATTGTTTCAGTATTACCTATGCATTTTTTGATTTAAATTATGAGTGAGAATGTTTGAATCCCCGTGATTTCTATATGAATGGCTTTGCACTTCATAAGAAACTGTGTAGGAACCAGTGTGATAAAGTACTAAATTTGGGGGGTAATTGTGTTTCTGCATGCCTTTGATAGATTAATGGCAATATTGTAGTTGAGCATTATGAACTTGAAACCTGTTTGTCTAATTCCGTAACAGATAGATGTGACCTATTGTGCAAGGGAAGGACTCTGTAATAGAGCTCGGAAGTGAGGCTCTGCAATTGACAGAAGAATTGATGTTAAATATGTCGACATTTTGTTTTGAACCGGAAGCGCCAAGGTGAATGATGAGGGGTTTTTTAACCTCTGTTCATGATCATGGAAGCGATGTGTCGCAGATAAGCAATGTGTAACAAATAATGAGAGTATGTAGAGGAAACCGGAGTGAGAACGTTGTTGTGAAGGATAAAGACTGAGTTGCGTAATGAAATGGAGGATGCGGAACCATGAGCAGTGGCGGTACATTGAAAGAACAGTGAAAGTGGGTTGTAGAACTAGACGGTGGTTTTCGCGCTTTTATTAGATGGTAAGTGGTATGAGAAAAAAAAGTGTGATACACTCCAGGCTTAGACACGTGGCATAAGTGGTTTTAAATTACAGCCTATTTCACAAAGTTTTTGGGGTTTAAAACTCTGTTCCAAAAAAAATGCAATAACTGCCAGATGTGTCGATCAAATGATTGGACGGTGGTCGCATTTCCTAGTTGCGAGTAAGTTAATGCAAAGGTAAGTGATACACTTGACATGGGCGTGGATAATTATTATGTCATACCTATGTGCTTTGTTTTAACCAAGGTCTAAAGGATTAATTTAGAAACGAAATATTCGATGAACTGTGGAATGGATATAGTGCATTGGGTTTTAGCCAAGATAACACCTTTGAGTGGAATGTTCGCATAGTCCAATAGTGGTTGTGGCCTGAGATATAAAATTTAATGCTCATTCAATATTCTCATAAAGTAGAGCTGGATATATGGGTTTAAAATATACGAGGTTACATCAATTAAAATGATGTTCTTTTGATGAGGGGCCGAGCGCTTTAAGATTTATAAGAACTTATAAATATTACCCAAATTGAAGTTGATTTGGTTTGGTGTAAAGAGCACTTGATATGCATTGTATTGTTTTAAACCATTAATTGAAGAAGCTTCCGCACTTATTATTTATTTAAATTGCCAGTTCAAGAAATTAGAACATTGTGAGTTGTCCCAGATTGTTTGAGATTTAATTGGGTGAAAATTTGAAATGCATTTTATATGCATATAAGGTTCAAAATGTGGGTTCAGTAAGTAGGCATGCCATTAGGATGTAAGCAAGAAAATCAATACTATGCTTGCTAATTTGACTTAAGAAGGATGTGAGGTGTTAGATTACTATTAAAGAAGCTTTAGAAAATCATAACAGTGATCCTTGAGCTTGGATGAGTTATTTAGGAGCCAAATTCCAAAAATGTAGCACACTCACAAATGCATAGCGGAGGTGTCCGAATGGGTAGCAGAGGCTTCCAGATGTATAATAGAGGCTTCCAGATATGTAGCAGAGGATTTTTAGAGAAATTTTCTTGATTTTCTTCAAAATCTTGACAATAATGGATGAAGATCAAGGTAAGAGAGGAGCTCTACCAAACATGAAAAGATAAAATTAGTTGAATAAGCCTTATTTTCTCTATATAACATCTTGAAATGACCTCTTTGTATTTTAGTGAAACCAAAAACTTCGAGGAAATTTTTGACTTTTTGAATGAATTTGACGATGTAACAAGCTTTGAAATAATAAAAATTGTCTTAATTTATTTCCATACCTATGCTAACTCCCTTTAAATGACTTGTATGATGAAAATGAAGTCTTGTTTGCCCTATTTGATGACATAATTGGAATTTTTAGTGGCAAAAAAGGACACTTAGACGTAGACCTAGATGGAGGTGGAGTGAATCATCTATGACCCTAAATGAAAATGAATGACATGAAATATGGGATGGTGATTTCCATGAATGGGATGAGGGGATTATCATTTTAGAACTAGACCATATGTAGTAACAAAAATGTAGTTGAAAACTTGTTTGAAAAGACAAAATTTTGACCTAGGGCTACTAAAAAGTAAAGTGAAAGAGCATATTTTATCACTGAAAATATTGACAATAAAATTGGCTCCAGCTAGTGATGGAAGATCCTTAAGGAGGTGTCTATAACACCGTAGATTAGGTAGCCTTACCCATTGGGTGATGGAGTAAAAAACGTGAAATAAAAAAACTTCGACAAACTTGAAATTATAAAATAAAACTGGAAATGACTTTGACTCAAAAACCAACTCGACTCTGACTTAACAACTTATTGAAACTTTTCTAACTTTTTGAAAGAAAAAACATGAGTTGAAACTTTTGCAACAACTTTTTTATTTATTGGACAACAAATACAAGTGATGTGTACAATGAAATGAACCTCTTCTTCATTGATCATTTAAGGTAATTTTTGAGGAACCCACCATTGATTGGTCCTCCAAGATCTTCCTGCAATTCAATATCTTGTAATAAAAATGCCTTATTACCTCTGAATGAATTAATATTATAAGGATATTTCCATATATTATCAAACTTTCCATGCTGTCCTTTGTCCTCATTTTGGGAATCCTAGTGAAAAACAACATCTCCTAGCTTAAAATCATTATATTTGGTCTTATTATCGGAAATCTTCTTCATTTTCTCTTGATGTTTTGAAGTGTGACTGAAAAATTCATCTCTTGACTGTAGCAGATGAATCATTTGGTTCATTCATCGCTGGATATCACTTGGTTCACTGTCGATCTCTTGCATAATTTTCATCACTATTATAGCTAAAGAAGTAGGGAACACTGTGTCAACACCATACACAAGCTGGAAAGGTGACATAATGATTGATATTTTTGTGCTAACTTTGTGCTCCTAAAGATAATTTGTGACATTTTTATGCCAATTTATCTTGTTCTATTTCAACATTTTCTTGATTATGTCCACTAAAGATTTATTTGACGATTCAACTAGCCCATTTCCTTGAGGATAGTATGTTATATCATAACCAAGTCTAATGTGATACTTATCAAAAAATTCAATAATCCTTTTGGACTTAAAGGCTGCTACATTGTAAGTAATTATTTTAGATGGATGAATAAAACGAGACAAGATATTGTTCTCTAAAAATTGAATAATGACAGTATCATTAGCTTGCCTCGCATGGATGGCTTCAACCCATTTAGTGAAGTAATCAGTGGCATTAAGTATCCACTTATGCTGGGCTAATGATGGAGGATGGATATCACTAATGAAATCAAGTCCCCATGGTTGTAAAGGTGCTTTCACTTCAATTGGTTTCAAGGGAAAAGGAAAGAGATTTATTTTTCCCTAAAATAATTGACATTAATGATAACCCATGAATTTTTTATAGATATTAGAGAATATAATTTTCCAATATAAACCCATCCTCAAGATCTTATTTGTTGTAGTCTTCCAGTAAAGATGACCACCATAGTCACCTTTATGAAAGTCACTCATCACTTTTTCAAATTCTCCTTATACCAAACAACTCAACAATACTCCCTCAAGATATTTTCAATACATGACATTATTAAGGATGCAATACTTAAGAGCTTTCAAGTTCAAAGATCTAACTTTATTACTAGGCAAGCCAGGAGGAGGATTCAAGTGTTGCAAAACATGAACAATATCAGCATACCATTGTGATAAGGAGATAATTTTAGATACCTCAGGTAATATTTCAACCTATTTCTCCTCAGATAATGCAATAATAAAATTAATTTCCAGGGCATGTAGATTTAAGTCTCCCATAATCTTGACCAAGCCTTGCCCCTTGATCATCATTGTAAGATTGATTTCCAAGTCATACTCCAACATATCAACGATCCATTTGGTACACCACCCTTTAGGATCATTCTACGTGAGCACATCTTTGGGAACAATGTGTGGGCAATATGCAATGACATGAGAGTGGATAATATAGACCCATAAGTCCTTTAATGCTTTAACTAATGCTAAAGCCTATTTCTCAATGATGTTGTACTTCAAGGTTGTGCCTCTTATGGTTCTACTAAAGAAAGCGATGGGATTTTTTGTGTTATTATTTTTATTTTGCATAAGGACAACAACTAGAGTATGCTCTAAAGAAAATGAAAAAATGATGAAATCAAGTTTGTAATCTAGGATAATAAGAATAGGAGCACGAGATAAAGAAAAATTAACTTTATTTAATGAATTTTTCTCCCCTTCAAACCATTTTACTTCAATATATTTCTTCAGCATGTCTGTAATTTTCCTCAAGTGTTCAACAAGATTGGGAACAACCTTCTTAGAAAAATAAATTTTCCATTGAATGACTATATTTTATTCTTGCTCATAGGATACTCGAAGGTTTGAATTTATTCTATACTTGAAGGATCTATCCGAATACCATATTTTGATATGATATGGTTCAATAATTTACCTTCCTCCATAGAAAATAGGCTCTTGTTTGGGTTCAGCGATATGCCAAACATTCTACATCTCTGTAAAAAAAAATTCAAGTGTTGTAAGTTTTGTTCATATGTCTTATAAAATATAGTGACTTCATCAAGATAGATGACCAAAAATACATTCTTATCATTAAAAAAAGGAATATCCATTGCTCACTAAGAAGTCACCCCTGTATTCTTCAATCTAAAGGGCATTTTGGCGTACATGAATGTACCCCATGGTGTTGTAAAGGTTGTCTTTTCCTCATCATATGGATGTGAAAAAATATGATTATACCTAGAGTATCCATCCAGCAAAGAAATTATGGAAGATCTAACTACCTTTTGTAGAATATGGTTGATATTTGATAGTGGTTAATTTTCTTCCTTACTAGCACCAAATTAAACATCCAACTTGAAAGAAAAAGTGGAACTATAATACTAGTAGTAAATAATTTGTTTACCTCTTTTTGAATGGAGGGTAGTAACTTGGGATTCATTCTCCTTAATTTCTGGTGGAAAGGCTTCTGACCCAGATTTAAGGGAATTGTATGTTATAATATTATTATACACTTTCAAATCAAAATATTCCCAAGAAATTACATCAGTAAACTGAGACACGAGGGTTGCATATTTACCTTTCATCTATGAGCTCAAGGATTTTGAAATATTGACCATATTTCGATTTCCGGGAGTGCCAAGATTGACGTCTTCCACTCCCACTTCTGTTGGAATCATGGTAAATTTTCATTCAACATCATCTTGATTAAAAATATCCTCCGAAGGTACTATAACCCTTGTAATTGGGTTGTCTTTCATCTAAAGTACACGCATTTATATTGCATGGAATTATTTGTTATCTTCATAGAACTAGTTATCTATTTGTTAATTCAAAAATTTCTCTTCTGTCTGTAAGAAGTTTCTTATCGGTTTATCATATTGAAATAATTTCCAATACCAAACATTATTTTTAATAGCAGGGTGGTGTTTGTCATTTATCTCATACTTCTTATTAGCATACAATGGAATTTTAAACATGTTGTCCAAAGTAGAAAGAGAATCAGCAATAACATTGTTGTCCCTTGGTATCAATGAAAAAGTATAATGAGTGAAGGTATTGAGGATATCTAACAATGAATTTCAGTAAGTTCACATAATAGGATGCTTAGACTAGTATTCCCCTTTGACTTTTTTAATTACCAGCTCAGAGTCACCATACACAAAAATTTTCATGGCACCTAATTTCCTGAGAATTTTCAGATCAACTATCAAAGCCTCATACTCTTCTTCATTGTTCAAAGTGTCAAATTCCAACTTGTAAGAGGACATTAGAACGTTGGGAGGAATATCAAGTGACTGATTTATAGGGCTATGAATCCACAACCAAATTACAGTGCCTTACTTTCCAAAGGATCCATTGAAGTCCATGGTTGAAAAACCACTTTCTTCATCGGGAAGTTGCAAGTTAGATGACCAAACTTTAATTGTTGATTAAGAGAGTTATGTTGTACCAAAACGTTTTATTTCTATCACTGTTTCATCTCTATTTTGGGCTGATCCACTTGGTTCCAAGTGTATTTTCTTTATTTCCTGCATTTAGATTTCCTAAAACAAATCATTAGGGGAATTTTGAGGTCTAAAATGGGCCTCCTAAGGAAATTATAAAATAATAGTGGAGAAAATCAAATAAGATTTGATGACATCATCAAATTTTAGAAGGAAAAATGAAAAAACTACTTTTTCAACTCATATTTTCAACTTATCTCCCAAAGTTTTTACTCAAATTTCGAGCGCGAGTACTCATTGGATGTGAAATTTAATTCCTCATCCAAGGTACCGATGATACATACTCGATGGGTCTTACTACCTGAAAAATGAAAATACATAAAAAACGTGATTACAATCACATTTTTTATGTATTTCTCATTTTTTTAGTGTTACAGTTCACTCAGTATACAGTATGGATACTCCTTGGATGAGGAATTAAATTTTGCAGCCAATGAGTACTCCCACTCGAAATTTGAGTAAAAATTTTGGGAGATAAGTTGAAAATACGAGTTGAAAAAGTAGTTTTATTATTTTATTATTTTTTATTATTTTTACCCTTTTATTTAAAAAATTATAAATCATCCCCCATGGTTGACATAATCATCTTGAATCCTATTGGTTTTTATAAAGTTTATTTTTGTTGTACATTTTTCTTAGGAGGCCCATTTTAGACGTCAAAATTCACCTAATGTTTTGAAAATTTTGAATTTTCTATTTTCTCTTCAATCAAAACTTCTGAAGATGCTAAAAATTCATCATTGAATAAGATAAAGGACTCTAAATATTTTTGAACAACATGTATGGGGTGATTATTAGCCTTTTCTCTGCTATTGATCATGTACTTCATTTTACTTTCCCAGTATAGTTTTCTAAGTTTCCCAAATATGGGAATTGTATGATATGAAAATTCAAGTTGAAGAGTACCCCTAAGATTTTATCCCCATGGAAGAGAGAGAAAAATTCCATATCTGGGAGGGATATCAGCCATGACAACATCGATAAGGACATTCTTCGCTGGGATTCTCTCTAAATATACCACTAGGTCCTTAATGAGGGCAAGAAATTTCACCTTCCCTGAATCAAATGAATAAATATCATGGTAAGGTATTGTGATATCCAATCCTAATATTTCCATAATGGTTTTAGGAATAATGTTATGAGAGGCCGAAAAATTAAGAATGGAGTTATTGAGGATAAAATCATGGATTTTAAGGTTAAGATAAAACAGAGGGGCCTCACGATCTTCTAAATCACCGTCACTAGCAGGACCAAATAGAAGTTCTGGGTGATCATCACTCACATTAACCATATCAAACATATTTTCCACCCCAAGAAACTTAGATACTTGAAACATGTACTAATCATTATTAACTATTTCAGTTAAAGGAATGGAGACTTTCAACTTTGCGATTTTTTTTAAAAGATTAAAAATAGAAGAGTGTTTTTCTACCTCTTTTAATGGTGAATCTTAGTTCTCGAGCTAGTATTTCTGTGAAATATACTTATTATGTCCTCCATATTGTATTTATTTATCCTTTTTCTGACCATTGGTGGAAGATTCATTTAATTTAGCATGATTAGGAACAACAAGTCCTTTTTATTTGCTTTGATTTGGAGTGGCGGTTTCCTTCTGATGAGCATCTATTTGAGCATTCTATTTTTTTAGATTGGGGGTTATAGAAATATTGCTACTCCTCAAACCATACTATCTTTATACTTCAGTAAGATCATTCTGATATCCCCTCTAATAATATTCTGTCCATACTAATCGCATGTCATCATTTCATAAGACATATATCTGATTGTCTGGTGCATAGATTTCTGTTGAAAACTGACCTTCTTGAATGAGGAAAATAGGCTGATGATTTTCCTCAAATAAAATATTATTTCCAGAAAGTTCTTCTTCATATTCATTATCAGGACCTTTGGGGTAGTTCTGTGGAAATGGAGTGTGAATTTTCTATTGAATTTCTGGATCTTGACCCCTCTGTTCCATTTGCTTGATAATATATTTAGGCTACTGATTTTGACCCCTGAAATTGGGATTTCTAATGGAGGGTTCAACTTGTCTATCAATGATGGTCATTTTATCCATCATCTTCTCCATGGTTTTCATCAAGGTGTCTAATTTTCCCTCTAATGAGGTAGATTTTTCTTCATTAATAGTGACCGTTTTCTCTGTCTTTATTTTAGAATTTTTGATAATCAAATTAGCTTCCACGCTCATTGCATTTCTCTGCATTTTTTCAAGAGTTGATGGGTTTCTTTCCCTCGGTTGATAAGCCACGCCGGGATCAAAACTATCAGGACAGTGAAGTAAAACAAGGCCTGGAGGAGGCTTGATATTCTCAGGAATTGGATCATATATCTTATTGAATATAGCTATAAAATATTTCAGAGACTCATTGGGATTCCTTTTTAAGGCATTATATTCATCTAGGATTTGCAATGGATTCTTCTTCTCCTCCAATTTTTTCATGAAAAAGTCAATCATCTGCTATGACGTAGCTATTGAAACAAATATGAGAGAGAGGAACCATTTTTTAACCTCTCCTCAGAAACTCGATGCTATGATGTGCATCTTGGTATCATCATTGTAAATATATTCAAGATATATGAAATCAATCACTTGGAAAATGTGTTGGTAAGAAGTGACCTCTAATATTCCATAAAAATGGGAAATATTTGACCATAATTCTAAGGTAGTGCTATGACTTTTTTGGGTAAGATCTGTGGAGTGAATTTTTCCATCATTAGTGGAGGGGGTTGTAAAGGTGTTGATGGAGGGAAAACTTGCAGAGGTAATGATGGAATGAAACAAAGAGATGATGATGTAGCTGCGTGAGAAGGTATAATAATAGGTGGTGAAGCAAAAACCTGCTGTTGGTATTGGAAATAAGCTCTGTTTGAAGTTTTTTGAAATTTATCCACCAAGCCTTTAAGTTTATAGAATTTAGACCAAAATTCACTATCAACCTTAAAATAAGAAGAATTAGAAAATGGGATAAAGGTCTCAAAATAAATAGGATCAAAGATATTTTATGAAACAAAGGTTTCAAACTTAGACCTGTACAAAGATGTTTCAAATTCAGAATTATACGACAAATCTTCTGAAGCAAATCTTGTAGGCAAGCAATTTGATTTGACAAGTAGAGGAATAACCTTTCCAAATTTCCGAGACTTGGTTTGTTTCTTTATTAAAATACTCTCAAGGTAATTAATAATTGGTGAGGGATTTGGGTCTGGATTTTACCTAGTATGTATTTTAAGAGGCATCTTAGATAGAATTTTCACTTTGGCTTGAATTTATGAACTCAACCTTTTATTGAATGCTAGAACTCACCACCCACAAGTCTAATCTTCATTGAACTAAAGAAATTTTCCCAGGGAAGTTTTTACATTAAATCCCCGGCAACAACACAAAATTTTTTATCACTCCCCCCAACTTTCGAAGTCTGAGAATGGAATTTAAGGAAGGTAACAACCTATGAGACTTTAGGTTAGGTTGCTATCCCTACCAGGACCAAAGAGGATTCTCTCAATGTCACTTTGCAGTCAATGAAATGAATGAATAACTAATGGTCTTAGGCTAGGTATATAAGCTTAGTAAATGGGTTTTTTTCTTATGTTTCTTGTGATAGATAGGAAATGATAGTTAGGAGACTAGGTCTAGGGTTTAGGTCAAAATTCAAGGTTAAGTTGTAGAGATATAGATGAGGCCAGGTAGGTATCTTGAAATAACGATTAGATTTTCATTATGTATAGGATGAGATGAAGGAGAACCTGAATGATAATTTAGGTGAATTCATTCATTTAGAATAACATAGACATATAATGTAAACCCTTTTAAAATAGAGCATGGAAATGCATAATTACTGTTTATAAACTAACAATATAAAAACGTAGAACCATATATGTGAAAGAGGGTATTATATCATTCAACTTGATAAGATAGACATAGAGAGAAAGAAATTTTTTTCCAAGGCATACCATAGGATTCTCAAGAAAAAATTTGTAGCACTATCTTTGATTTCATTCCATAAGCCTGTACAATAGTACCACTACAAAAAAAAACTATCCAACCCAATAAAAGGCTAAAGTGGATCTAATTATAGAAAATATGAGAAATGAAACCTCATAGGGTTGAAATCCCATCCAAAATGCATCATAATTACATAAGATGAGTCCATTCCTAGAATCTAGGGAAGTTAGAAACCACTCCCTCAAATTCATCTAAATACTAGGACTTTGTGTCTTCCACATTAGATTACATGTCTCCTCGTGATATCAAGAGAAAATAAACTCAATAATATCCAATTATATATCAAAGAAAAACTAAACCTCAAAATTATGACCTTTTCTGGCTTTACAAGTGTCCTTGGGGAATCCAATGTAAAAGCATAGCGCTTGTTGATAGAAACGTAGCGCCATTTTGCAAAACCATAGCGCCACTTAATATGTTATTTTGAGGAACTTTTAGGGCTTCAAATCCAAATATGAAAGATAGGTCAACTAGAATTTTGTGTCTAATTTCCATAACATCTTGAATTTTGAAAAAACACCCACATGAAGGCCTCCAAATGTTGATTCTCCTAACATCACTCCAGAAGCATAACGCCTGGTCAAAAACACTGGCAGAAGTAAAGAAAAATGGTGGCTTTTTAAGATTTTCTTCAAAATTAGAGACTTTCATGCAAAATAAATTCCAGATATGGAATTTACTAATAAAAATACATCCAACCATATAATCCACTCTTCATTTAGGTTTCCTTAGAAAAAGTGTAGCGCCTTGGCACTACGTTTCTGTGGAGGCATAATTTCTAGATTAGTGAAAAAATCAACAAAAATGAGAAGAGTGCTAAAAAATGTCCAAATTTTTTTCTATAAGACTCATGGAGGCTGGGCTAAACATCCATATATGCCTCAACAAAGAGGCCTAAGGTTTTTTTCTCCCTAAGCTTCATTTGAGCCTCTTTGAGCTTCTTTTTCACCTGTTTGAGCCAGATTTGTGAAATTTTGTTCCTAGTGCAATATTGATTGGCCATATGTCTCTAGATGTTATTATTATTCTTATATTTATTCAACAACTTCTCAAGGTGACCATTGACCCTATCAATCCAATACTCTTTATCCTGATTTATTTCATTAAGAATAAGCTCATCAAAAGTTTGCCAACCTACTTTAGGAGCTGTTGATTCTCTTTCTCTCTGAAGCGGATTTTTTAGGACTATTGTCCTTGATCTTATTATTTTTGTTCCAACCTCTGCATCCTCCTTCTCATCATCATATAAAATCTCTTTTTCCCTTGCCTTTGTTAGCATCAACATTTACTTTAGTTTTGTATTGGGGGAGAAGTTTTACCTTTAACTCAATATTTTCTTATTGTAGGAATGTAATTTGAGAATTTGAAATTGAGAAAATATCCATCAAATCTATTATTTCCTCATCCTTATCCTTTATGATCTCCTCAGCTAACTTAACTTTCATCTTCTCTCCCACCTCAACCTCTAAGGGCGCTTGTTCATCATGTTGGTGCAATGGTGATTCAATCTGATGCATGAGTACCTCCTCCTCTATTTGTCTTTTCTCAGCTATAGTATCAAGTGGAGAAACAATTTTGATGGATTTGGGATAAAAGACATGTCTCTTTATCTTCTCATAGGTTTCATTGACCTCAAAAACCTAGGATCCTTTGAAATATTAGCTTTCTTGTTAGAAGAGGCAACCTCGATTGGTTGTACTGATACTGATGGTGATGGTATGCTATGAAGGAGATGAGGAATAGTAGTGGGAACTGGTTCTAATTTCTCCATGAAGGTTTCCCAAGTCATTCTTATGGTTGAGAGATGATTAAAGACAATGAGTTTGTCTATTCCATGGTGGAATATACTTGGATAATGATATTTGTTTCTTCTCTGAACCTTTTTAGTCATTTTTATAAGACTTCTGTACAAAAAATTTGGAAATTAATGTGGGTTAGTAGAGGTGAAATGCATTAACAATCTGGCATGGTACCTATACAACCTAGAGAATCTACCTTCACATGTGAAATATATTATAATTAACCTCATCAAAGGAGAATATTTTTCAGGTAGCTGCCTAAAAGGGAAAATGTACTCAGGGTTTTCTTTGGCATGAGGTTTGAGAAAAAAATTTTAATCTTCAAGGTCCAAGTCCTTCCTCTTGAACCACTTTTCTCCATCACAAGGAATATTTTTTGTTGAAGAAATCACCCCTGCTAATATGTTGAACTCTAGGCCTACAATCATGGCCTTCCCAATGCTAAAATTACTGGAAAATAGGGTTGTAAATTGGAGATGACAACCTTCTTATATAATACTTTCACAGAACCTTAAACATACAGTCCCTCTCAAAGCATCTCTTAGAAAAAGGTGAGGCATTGACTTCTTGCAAGCTGGATGGTTAAAGTATGAAGTGGTGGCCTCCTTTGTGTGTTTTATTTTCACTTTCCATAATGTTTATTAAAAGGATGAAACCCTAGGTGTTTAGATGTAGTGTGTATGGAAAGTGAATTTGGAAAAATAGAGGACAGAGATAGGATAAGTTTGGAGTGTGAGATGAAGGGTAATGAAGAAAAGAAAATTTACCAAAAAATTTCTTGAGGTAGGGTTATATGTTGGCTTCAAAATAAAGGTTAAATTTGGTGAAATGGATGTAAGGAAGGTGATAAAATTAGGAAAACATAATGATTTCCTAGTTTTCAATTAGAAAAATAGTAGAAAACTAGGGTTTTGATGGGACTGCTATTTAGGGAAGTTGTGAATGGTATGGAATGATAAAGAATGGTTTGAGGAAGGTGTATGAGGTTATTATATGATAAGGTTAGGATTTAGTCCACTGAAATCACTCAATGATAGGAAAACATGAAAACATAGTGGGAGAGGAGGTAAGCAAGAAAATCAATATTATGCATGATAATTTGGCTTAAGGAGGATGTGAGGTGTTAACTTACTGTTGAAGAAACTTTAGAAAATTATTGATGTGATCCTGGAGCTTGGATGAGTGATTTAGGATCCAAATTACAAAAACTTAGAACACTCATAGATGCATAGCACAGGTTTCCATATGCATAGCAGAGGCTTCCAGATGCATATCAGAGGCTTCCAGATGCATAGGAGAAGCCTTTTAGAGAATTTTTCTTGATTTTCTTCCAACCATTGACAATAATGGATCAATATGAAGGTCGGGAAGGACATATAATGTTGTGTAACCAGCTCCAAAAAGAGAATAAAAGAGATATCAACGCCTTAGAAATGAGCCACTTCGAGGGGGCAACCTCCAATACATTACATAAATGAACAATTCTTGGATGATTCAATTCACAAAACCTCCTTTCTATATATAGGAGTCCATGGGGCCATAATGTAATCCTAGTGGGCCACAATGTAATCCTAGCCGACCTAACAATAATAATTTAAGGGCACAATAATAACAAAATGGGGTTACAAGGGTACAATAATAACAATAAGGGGTTTACACTAACAATAATAAGGGACTATACTAGTGATATAGGGACCTAACATGCCCCTCTCCTTCAAAAAAAGTGTTGTCCTCAACGCTTGAGTAGCTCCGGGTGTTTCTGTATAAAATCCTCATCCTCCCATGTAGAATCTTCAGTGGGTAAGTTCTTCCACTTGATGAGATACTCTGAAATTGATCGATTCCGTAGCTGTCGAGTTCTTGTTTCCATGACCGCTTCAGGTTCCAATATAATTTTTCCTTCCTCATCAAGTTCTGGAAATATTGTTTGAACTGGAAAATTTTCAGCTATAACCTTCTTTAAGCATGAAACATGGAAAATTGGATGCACTCGTGAAGAAGCAGGAAGCTGCAATTTGTATGCCATAGTACCAATATTTTGCAACACCTTGTAAGCACCATAGTACTTTGGCGATAATTTATTATCCTTCTTAGCTTGCTTGAGGGACATTTGTTCGTATGGTTGTAGCCGTAAAAATACCCAGTCTCCTACATCAAAACTTCTCTCGCTGCGATGTTGATCTGCCTGTTGTTTCATTCGATTTTGTCCCAAATTCAGGTTATCCTTTAAGAGTTGGAGAACTTCTTGTTGATGCTCGATGTGATCTTCCACTACTTGAACCTTCGAATTTTCTCTTAAAGATGATGTGATGGATGGTGGATGATATCCATAAAGTGCCATAAATGGGGTCATTTTTGCTGCAGTATGGAAGGAAGTGTTATACCACCATTCAGCAAGAGGTAACTACTTGACCCATTGTGTTTGTTTATCAGATACAAAACAACGAAGATATCCTTCCAAACATTTATTTACGATCTCAGTTTGACCATCAGATTGAGGATGATAAGATGAGCTATGAGCTAATTGAGTACCCAAACAAGAAAATAACTCCGTCCAAAATTTCCAGTAAAAATGGGATCTCTGTCGCTCACAATAACCCTTGGGCTTCCATGTAGCTTTTGAATTCTGTCCATAAATGTAGTAGCAACCGTACTTGATTTAAATGGATGAGATAATGCACAAAAGTGTGCATACTTGGTAAGTCTATCAACTACCACCATGATGACACTCTTTCCTTCGGACTTAGGTAAACCCGTGATAAAATCCATTGAAATCTCCTCCCAACGTTGACTTGGAATGGATAAAGGTTGTAGAAGTCCCGGGGTCTTAATTGTTTCCACTTTATTCTGCTGGCAAACCAAACATTCCGCCACAAACTTTTGAATATCAGATTTAAGGCCATCCCAAAAAAATTCTTTCTTCACCCTGTGGTAAGTTTTAAAAAATCCCGAGTGTCCTCCTAAAGGAGAAGTGTGCAATTCCAGAAGAATATTTTGTTTTAGTTGGGAATTCTTACAAAGATATAAGCGATCTTTATACCATAAGGAATCATTTTTCCAACTAAATGTATCAGATGTACTAGGATCTTGCTGCAACTTTTGAATGAGTGTCCATATTTCTTTGTCCTTCTTCCATTCATCTCTTGCTTCGGTTATCCAATCTGGTTGGATAATAGAAATGGCACAAAGCAATGCTTCCACCTCTTCATTCTTTCTTTAGAGTGCATCTGCAACAACATTAAGCTTTCCTTTTTTGTAGATTATTTCAAAGTCATAACCCAACATCTTTGTGACCCATTTTTGCTGCTCTTCTGACGATAGTCTTTGTTCCAAAAAGTGTTTAAGACTATCATGATCGGTTTTTACCTTGAAGTGTCTTCCCATTAGTAAGTTCGCCATTTCTTTAGTGCATGCAGTATTGCTAACATTTCCTTCTCATAAATAGGTTTCTGTAAATACTTTCCTTTGATTGGACGACTTTCAAAAGCAATGGGTCTTCCTTCCTGCATTAAAACCGCACCAATTCCATTTCCTGAGGCATCACATTCCACAATAAAGGTTTTTGTGAAGTCCGGCGTAGCTAAGACTGGTGCTAGGCACATTGCCTCTTTAAGACGTTCAAAGGCCTTAGTTGCTTCAGGAGTCCATGAAAATGCATCTTTCTTCAATAATGTTGTTAGAGGTGCTGCTATTCTCCCATAATTATTAACAAACTTGCGATAATACCCCGTTAACCCGAGAAATCCTCGCAACTGCTTTATGGTTGTGGGGACTTTCCATTCCTTAATGGCTTTAATTTTGTTAGGGTCTACTTTAACACCCTCGTGAGATACAATATGACCCAGATATTCCACCTCTTGTACTCCAAAGAAACATTTGGATTTTTTTTCATATAATTGTTTCTCCCGCAATAGTTTGAGCACCCTATCAACATGTTCAACATGATCCTTCCAAGACCTATTGTAGATTAGTATATCATCAAAAAATACTAGCACAAATTTTCTAAGGAAGGGTTTGAAAATGGAATTCATCAACCCTTGAAATGTAGAAGGTGCATTGGTAAGCCAAAAGGCATGACCAAAAATTCATAATGACCCTCATGAGTTCGAAATGCTGTTTTTGGAATATCTTCAGTCTTCATTCTAATTTGATGATATCCTGAACGAAGATCCAACTTGGTAAAACAAATTGCTCCATGTAATTCATCCAATAATTCATCAATCACAGGAATGGGAAATTTGTCTTTAATGGTGAGCTTATTGAGCTCTCTATAATCCGGACACATTCGCCATGATCCATCCTTATTGTGTACCAATACTACAGGAGCAGAGAAAGAACTTTGACTAGGTTGAATTATACCCGCCTCTAACATTTCTGCAATCATACGTTCAATTTCGCTCTTTTGGAAGTAAGGATATCTATAAGGCCTCATGTTTGGAGGAACACTTCCTGGAATCAAATGAATAGCATGATCATGATCACGAATAGGTGGGAGTCCTTTGGGAGTTTCAAACACCTTGGAATGATTGTCAAAGACTTGTTGGAGATCTGCAGAAATAGATGATTTTGATGTTGGAACTTCTAGTGAGCATAATTGTGCAATTACGCCTCGCTGTTCTTTCTTTAGAAGCTTTGTCATGACATTAGAGTTTATTATCCTTCCTGGCTTCCCCGCAATACCCCGTAATTCGACTTCCTTTCCTTCTGAAAAAAATTTCAAGAAAAGTTCTTGAAAATTAAAAGCTACCGTCCCCAAAGATTGTAACCATTGTACTCCTAGTACAACATCAGCACCTCCCATAGGAATGGAAAGCATTGGACTAGTCAGCACATATTCCCCCATGGTTAGCTTGATGTTATGGCATTTTCCAGAGCAATTTATAGTTCCTCCATTTGCAACCATCACTTGACATTCTGGTGCTGGGTATAGGAAACAATTTAATTCCTTGGCTACCTTACAATGAATAAAATTATGGGTGCTACCTGAATCAATCAACACTATTACCTTTTTCTTCTTGACATGTCCTTCTATCTTGAGAGTTTGAGGAGTGGTAATTCCTGCCAGTGCATTACACGATATGGTCGGATTCATTTCTTCCTCTTCTAGTGGTGGTTCCTGGTGTATATCCTCTTCTTGTTCATTTTCTTCTTCTTCTTCACAATCTATGTAAAATAATTTCTTCTCAGCACACTTATGACCTTTAGTGTATTTTCTATCACAACTGTAGCAAAGCCCTTTTGCTCTTTTTTCTTCCAATTGTTGTGGTGTCAACCTTGTAGGTTGTGGAAATCTAGGCGTAGCAACACTTCCTTCTTTATAGAATTGAGTGGTAGGCTTCCTTGTCGCCATAATTTTACATTCAACCTTTCTTGCCAACCTGAATGCCTTCTCCAATGAATCAGGTTCCAAAACGCGAACTTCATGTTGGATGTTATCCTTTAAAGTGCCTAGGAAGAGATCAATCCTGTGTTCCTCTGTAAGATCAGTTGCCCTTATATTCAATTTTTGGAAGTCCTCAATGTGCTGCCCCACTAAACCCTTTTGTTTGAGATTTATCAATTGGGTAAAGAAGGTGTTGCTCTTTGTATCCTCATAATGTGCCATCATTTCCTCCGTAAAAATTGACCAAGTGACAATTTTTTTACGGGAGCAAAGCCATTGATACCATACAAATGTATTTTGTTCTAAATGTAAAGTTGCAATGCGTACCTTTTGTGTGTTTTGCACGTTATGGAGATCAAAATATTGCTCCATCTGTAGTATCCATGTTACAGGATCTTTTCCATCAAACTTCCTCATATCCATTTTTGGAATATGGTGGTTCTTCCCGCCAACATTAGAGTTTATGAAATCACGATTAACATTTATTTTGTTGTCATCATGAGTTTCTTCTACCATCTTTTCACCATTAGGAAACATTTCTTGTATCAACTTTGTTAAACCTTCTATGTCTGCTTTTAGATCATTCTTCATGTTTTCCATGTTGTCTTTCATGTCATCCATCTTAGCTTTCATGCTAGCTTCCATGCCATCCATCTTAGCTTCCACGCCTTTCTTCGAAACTTCCATTTCATTTTTTGTTGCTCTTTGCGAGAGCGAAATTTGGTGCACTTGCTCTTGTAATTTTGATAGATCATGTTGCAATTCTTCATCTTCATGAGTCATAGTAGAGCCTTCTGAAGGCTTAATGGGTGTTGAATTCTTTTTTGGGGCCATTTTAGAATCCAATATTGATATCTATTCTACAAGATGCCCTTGTAATCAATTCAACTTGATTCTTCAAACAAGACTTATGCAATTCGGAAATAAAAATACACACCTTTTACTAGCTTTGAGGAGCTCGATATTGAAATTGAATTATCTCTGTAATTGAAAATCTTATATATCTGAAATTCGCCCTGTAGTAGCCCTCTGAAGCTTCTTTCAAATGCCACAGGTCTGACCTGATTTGGATTCTCCAAGACAAAGTTGTGCCCAATCTCCCACAATGACCTAATTCTGGACTGGTTCAGTAGAGCGAACTTGTACGACTTGCCACGTGTCAATGTTTTGTCCTTTGTCTCTAAAATTGATAGCCAATAAACTACAGGCCGTGTAATTGCGACCAATTTTGACGGCACTCCAATCCAATCTCCAGAGAGAGATTTATTGAACTTTTCCCACGATCACCTCTTTACGATGAAATTCAGGAGCCTGAAAAAGCACTACCTTCCACAGATCATATCTCTAAAAATATTGCGAACCAAGCTCTGAAATTTTTTGATGAATTTCCTTAGGATTTCAGCTTCGCACCATATGAATTTCAGATTTTGAACCTTCGTAGAAAAAAATTTATAGCGCAAATGCCACGATGACCTGTTTAGGAGCCTGAAAAAATACCTGACTTCCACAGATGATATCTCCGAAATTATTGCGAACCAAACTCTGAAATTTTTACACAGGCTTCCTCAAGATTTTTTCTTCGTACCCTAAAAATTTCAGCTTCTGAAACTTCGTAGAAAAAAAGTTATAGCGAAAATGCCACGATGACCTGTTTGGAGCAGCGAAACCCTAGAATCCAAAGCTCTGATACCAAATGTTGTGTAACCAGCTCCAAAAGAGAAGAAAAGAGATATCAACGCCTTAGAAATGAGCCACTTCGAGGGGGAAACCTCCAATACATTACATAAATGAACAATTCTTGGATGATACAATTCACAAAACCTCCTTTCTATATATATAGGAGTCCATGGGGCCATAATGTAATCCTAGTGGGCCACAATGTAATCCTAGCCGACCTAACAATAATAATTTAAGGGCACAATAATAACAAAATGGGGGTTACAAGGGTACAATAATAACAATAAGGGGTTTACACTAACAATAATAAGGGGCTATACTAGTGATATAGGGACCTAACATATAAAAATCATTAAAAGAAAATATGAGTTGAATATGCCTTCTATTCTCTTTATAACATCTTGAAAATAACTTTTTGTCTTTTAGTGAAACCAAAAACTTTGAGGAAAGTTCTACCTTTTTGAAACAATTTGATAATGTAACAAGATTTGAAATAAGAAAAATTGTATTACTTTATTTCCCTACCAATTATAACTTCCTTTAAATGACTTGTATGATGAAACTGAAGTCTTGTTTACCCTATTTGATTACAAAATTGGACTTTTTAGTGGTGAAACAAGGACACTTAGACATAGACCTAGATAGAGATGGAGTGACTGATCTATGACCCTAGATGAAAATGAATGAGATGACCTATGGGATGATAATTTCCATGAATGGGATGAGAGGAGTAGCATTTTAGATGTAGATCATATGCAGTGACCAAAATCTATTTGAAAACTTATTTGAAAAGACAAAATTTTGACCTAGGACTACTAAAAAGTAAACTAAAAGAGAATATTTGATAACTGAACATATTGACACTAACAACCACCATATCTAAAAATGGAATACCCATCGCATCACTTAAAGGAAAATGGAGGAATTTTCTATTAATAATTCAAAAAAATTCACCTGTAAGGAAAGGTTTGGATGCATATTCTTTTATCATGTTAGATTATTGATGAATTTTCTTGAAGCCAGTGAGTTAATTCTTACAGAATTATTCTTCAGTAGCTTAATGAAAATGTCAGGAAATGTTTAAGGGAGAATCCAGTTTATAGACAACAAAATGTATAATCATGACTCTATTAAAATTCTCATTGAATTTCACATTAAAATTATAGGGGATACTTGGGAAAATTTCTTAATTCAGAATCATTTCAAAGAGGAAAACCAAGAACAACCCAATAGTAGTAAAGGTAAAAGTGGAAGGAAAAGAAAAATTGAAGACCCTATTGAAATTGAACAACAACCATCTCAAAATAGTAAGAAGACGAGGTTTTCATTGTAGAAATTCAAGGAAAAATTAAGAAGAAAAGTGATAAGAATATGGAAGACATCAAAAAATAAAAGAATACATCCAAGAAATCAGAGGAGTCCAAAATAGGGAAGAAAAAGGAAAAAATTAAAAACCCTCCTCCTTCAATAAGAATAAGTGTTAGGCTCAGACAAGAAATAAAAGAGCCATCTCCTATAGATACATAAATTTTTGACTTAGAAGAGGAACCTAGGGTTCCATCACCCATTGTTATTTTACCTACTCATATTCCAAGTAGAAGGGCCCCAAAAATTCATCAAGTACATCAGCAAATTTATGACTACATTGAATATTTGGAGAAAATAGGGAGAACACCAGTGTTAGATTAAAGGGAGGAAGCTGAACCTAATACTCTACAAGAACCTCCAGTTGTGAACATCCTAAGACAGGAGATCATTAAATTGGAGATACTAAACTAGCATATAAAACAAGAGCATGAAGCTTTAAAGTTGCATATAAAGTTTGAGCAAGTTAAAATTAACAATATCCTTTTACATCTGGGATTATGGTATAATTAAAATAATGAATTGAAGAAAAATAATAAAGATATTAAAAGGCCAGTAATAAACTTGAAGTACACAATCCTGATGAGGAAGGTAAGGACGGCTCTGACTAGAAAGAGGGAAAATAAGTGAAATTGTATGTTCTAGCAAAAGTTTCAGGACAGATCAAGTAACACAACAAGGACCATCAATTTTGTGTTTCTGCATGAGGACATACAAAGACCTCCTCTTGGGGGAATGTAAAGCCTCATGATTGCCTCAATTTTGACACTTCCTTTCGCTCATATTTCCTTCTTTTTGTCATTGTCATAAGATAATTGCAATTTTTGACTTGGTAAGGTATTCTAATAACCCTTTTTTCATATTTTGAAATGTTCCTTATTATTAGATTAAAATTTCTATTTAGCTATAGAATTAACGCAATTCTGCAGTGGATCCATGTTTCTATAGCCACACCGCCATGGCTCGATGTATTCTAAGGTGCCAACTGAGCCGCAAAGTATGCAAGAAGGTGGAGAATGATAATCTCATGGATTTCCACCTATCCATCTGACGCAAATCAAGCAGGAAATTACGTAGATGTGTAGTCGATGGGACAGTCAACCAAGTGTTGTAACAAGCGAGCAAAGAGTCTGAAGTAATCACGGTTCATGATTTGCTTTGCCAAGTAGAAAATTGTGAAGAAACAAAATTATACCTTATTTTTAGAGTTTAAGATATAATTTGTTAGTCCAAATAGGATTAAAAGCCTGAAGACAATTAATGGCGGGATTTTATAAATACAGGACCAACAAATGTATTAAGGGTGTGAATTATGAAATGATTGAAAACCTATCAAAACTCTATTTTATTCCTTGCTTTAATGAAGAATTATTTCAGAGCTTCAATTCGCAGCTAGTGTTAGAGTAGATTTGAAACCATATATTGTA
Organism: Pinus albicaulis; assembly: GCA_034641835.2. Taxonomy (NCBI): domain Eukaryota; kingdom Viridiplantae; phylum Streptophyta; class Pinopsida; order Pinales; family Pinaceae; genus Pinus; species Pinus albicaulis. The sequence goes on from CM076581.1 coordinate 656,209,522, forward strand.
GAGGGCCCCTACAACAGATAATGTTCTATTCCATTTATGTTTTTCATTTAGATATTTTCCATAGCCTGATTTTTATAATTTGATACAACCTCAAGTTTATTCTTTCACTATGTTATTTCAAGAATTTCATAGTGTTATTTAAAGTAGATGCATGATTTGTCTTTATCATTTGTTGTAGTTTCAATTTATTCTTTTATTGTGTTGTAGTCATTTCTATAATTTCATCTTGTTAGAATAGATGTTTAAATGATTTGCTTTTATCATTTGATGTAGTTTCAAATTATTCCTTTACTATGTTGTATTCATTTCCATAATTTCATCTTGTAAGAATGGATGTTTAAATGAATTTTTTTGTCATTTGATGTAGGTTCATCTTTATTTTTGAATGGTTAAATTGTAGAAGTATTCTTAGTTTTCCTTCCTTGCCGCAGTGGTTTATGGTAGATTAGTTTTTCCTGTGTGATTTATTACAAGAACATTGAAATATTTCATTTACAGTTTCAGTGAGTTCCTTTCAAGAAATGGTGATTTGATGATTTACTTTTTGGTACAAGGATGGTAATGCTTTCTAGTTTTATAGTGATTTATGTCGAGAACAATAAGTGTTTTATTCATTTCTTCACTAAGTCTTAGTTACATAACATTTCATTTCTAAAAACACAAAAACATTAGATTTCTTTTTCTAGAGATTTATTTTTTTATATTAGATTCTGAGAATTCTTAGATACTAACAGATAAATGACTTAGGACTTTTATTCAAAAAGATTTATTGTCGTTTTTAAAACTTAGTTAAATTATAATTTAGTTTAGTTGTAATTCAATTCATCAATTTCATTTAGAATATAGAAAATAAAAACATATTTAAAAACAAACTTCAAAAATAAAATCACCACAATAAACTAAGTAATAAAGGCTTCTATCATATATAGTGCACTTTCACTTGAAAATATTACGAACTCTGGTTTGTAATTTATGATAGCAATTTAATAAAAATAAATTCAAAAAACAAGAGGCCACTTGGGTTTGCAATAAAATTCATTCCCAAGTGAAACTAGCTTGAGACCCAACTCTCAATATCTTCCCATACGACCGATCTAGATTGTACAAAGAATAAAATGCAAATAATGAAAGAAAATGAAACACACCTAAAAATATAGTAGAAACAAAGTAATATAGTGAAAGCCCAAATTCTATTGTTAAATAAAATAAAATATAATTGTAGAACAAAAAATGGCCAGAATGTTGATACTATAATGTCTAAAAGGAGAGAGCTACACATTTGCAAAACCTATTGCTATAGGAATAAAAAATGGAATTTTAACATAAATAAGGAAACTTGGAGGTTTAAATACCTAACATTATGTAATATTCCAAACAATAAAAATTTTGATAGATCTAAAACATATTAGTGTTCTCATTTAATACAGTCTTTCATCAAGAACCAGAACACAAGAAATGCAGCCATTTATTTATATTATTATTCAATGAAAGTAAAATACATGCCCAGACCATAAAATCCTACAAATGGCATGCACAGCTGTTTCACAGTGAAAAATATAAGAAATTTAAGTCCACTTGTGAATCCTGGATGGATTCACCACATAAACATCACCGCGGGGTTTTCGTCCTAGGATCAATAATAGAGCTGGCCAGGCCAGGTTCTTAACCCAAACACAATAATATAGATAATGAAGAATGCTCTAAATGCCTAGCTTCTCTCCCTTTTTATACGTTTGATGGGTCAATACCAACAAGAAATACCATGGGTCAATACCATGGGTCAATACCAATAAGAAATACCATGGGCCAATAACATGGGTCAATACCATGGGAAAATACCACAGTAAGTACCATGGATCTATTTTATCCCCTTTGACTGGATCAAGAAAGGGAATATTAAAAATCCTCCTGCCCAAAGATTGCTTATCCTCAAGTGATCCACTTCTATCCACAACAAAGGCATTTGTACATTGATACCAGGATCCCATACAATCCGATGTACCCTCCGTGTTGAATGGTCTTGAATGGATCCTCCAATACCTGGATCCCAAACAATCCTCCGACCAATCCTCCCCTCAATAGATTTACCTGGATCCCAAACAATTCTTTCTCCAATGGATTCTCCCGGATCCCAATGCCACCTAAATCCTGGGACCTGTGGGTAATGGTATTATTTCAGCCCTCCATCGTTGCCCGCACCAAAAGGCCCAAGCTGCAATATGCCCTTGGTTGTGAGTATCCTCCAAAGAATCAACTTATCGATAGAATACCAACTCATAATCTCTTGCCAATCCATACATGGGGAGGGATGAATATCTGAAAATCTACTATGTTGATGTTGTTCGAGGCTTGATTCATGCTGCTCTACTTGGTTACCCAACATGATATTTGGAGAACTCTACCCTGCTCTTCCCAATGTATAAAGGTGGGTTGTTGGCGTTGCAAGCTTTATCTATGTATTCTTGTAGAGGGCTGCTCTGGAACTCCCAATTGTACTCCTCTTACTACCTTATGGGGGATTTGAGTCGTTCTTCAACAATAGACAACTTGTTCTTTGATTCGACACATACCCCTATGAGTTCCTCAATTTTTCTGTTCTTCTGTAAGGTAGTGTCTCGGATTGTCCATACTTTATGCTTCAACAACTTAAGATCTGTCTTGAAATTCTTGATCCTTTCTTGAAAGTCTTCTACTAGAAATTCTAGTATCGTGCTGAATGTCTCTGTATCTGTTTTCACCTGATGCCCAACGACCACATCTTCAACTTCAGCCTTTGACCAACTCTTTAGGAATGTTCCATTTTTCACATTATGTTTGTCATGTTTCTCCTTGTGATCATACTCATCATGATGGTTCACTATGGTTGGATCCTCACTCAAATCTCCCAAGTCTCCTTCACCTGTGGAGACCATCTATTCATCCCTTTCAATTGTCGAACATAGATGCATTGGTGGAATTTTATCTATACTTGATTGTTCATATTCTTCATGAATATTCCCCTGGGGATCCACGAACTCCATTGTATAGGAATCAACCTCATCAATGGAATTTGGTATAACTTCCTCATGCACTTCCAAATTCTTGTCATCTTGCAAGCCTCCCTGAATAATGTCATGATGTTGCTCACCATCCTGAAGATCAATAGAACCATCTACAAAAGATTCCCCATGATTTGAAGTAATCTCCTCTTGTTCTAACTTTGTTGTCTTCTCCTTATCACCTGGATAGGAATGGTTAAGGGCCCAAGGTCCCTTGCAGATAAAGCATATTCCTCTCCTCCTTATTTCATTCTTGTTGCTGATTTTGTTCTTTCTTTGATTATCATTTTGTTCTATGGATATATGGCTAGTTAAAGGACCATATAACTTCACTAGTACATCAAGGATTTTCTGGTTTTTTTTCAAAATTTCTTCAAGATAGTCCATCTTCTCCCATACCCAAACAGGGATATATTAATTTTTCATAGGAAGATTTTGTCAATCATGCCTTCAAATATTTTCACAAATTTAACCCATAATTATAAATGATTTTCCCTTCACCTATGTCTCCCAATAAAAATAATTTACTAAAAAATAAAAATCCAACTAGGGTGATAAATATCACCAAAGTGAGAAATGCTGGCTAGGGTGAAAAATAAATTTCACCAAATTTCCTTGCATAAAACTCTCAGGCTGGTAGGATGCACAGCTCTGAAACCATTTTAAGACTTCAAATAATAAAAATTTTGATAGATCTAAAAAATATTAGTGTTCTCATTTAATACAGTCTTTCATTAAGAACCAGAACATAAGAAATGCAACCATTTATTTATATTATTATTCACTCAAAGTAAAATACATGCCAAGACCATAAAATCTGACAAATGGAATGCATACCTACTTGACAATGAAAAATATAAGAAATTGAAGTCCAGTTGTGAATCCTGGATGGATTCACCACATAAACATCACCGCGGAGTTTTCGTCCCGGGATCAATAATAGAGCTAGCCAGGCCAGGTTCTCAACCCAAACACAATAATATAGATAATCCAGAATGCTTTAAATGCCTAGCTTCTCTCCCTTTTTATAGGCTTGATGGGTCAATACCAACAAGAAATACCATGGGTCAATACCATGGGAAAATACCACGGTAAGTACCATGGATCTATTCTATCCCCTTTGACTGGATCAAGAAAGGGAATATTACACATTATCACATGAAGCATAAGATGTTTCGTTGTTACATCAACTTAGTGGGCACTGAACTTCTCTATACAAAGTTTTTTTGTGGTGTATAGTATCTCGTTACAAACAAATATTCATGGATTTAAACTTTTTGTCTAGGGTCAAGGTATACCTTGGAAATGCATAACCCCTGAATGGAAAAAAAATTGTCATTTGGGGCCTCAAAACGGTCCTCGAATTCTGGGACCAGAAAAACCATATAAAAACTAATAATAAGATAGAGAACGATTGACTCAATGGAAAATGTGGATAGCCATTAACATCTATCTTGATCATAAAATATGATGTTTAAATATTTTTTTCTCAATTCTCACAACCTATTTGTTGAACAAAACTAAATTAGTTTTTTTTTTGCTCCTATGAGGAAAATAATGAGAAATATCACCCTTCATAAAAAATGTCATTGGCACACCTTTTAATTATATCCCTTCATATCTAAAATGTTTATTATATTAAAAAAATAAAATTTCAAACATAACATCATCGAGCCACTTTAAGAGAATCTAATTTATTTATGGGTTAAAAAATAAGAGATTACATGTGAAAATGGGTTAGGAAATCGAAAATAAATTGAGATAATATAAAATATCACAAAGAAGAAGTGCATTATAACCACTTAATGGTAGCATATGCCAAAAGAAAATATTATGATTCAAATAGAAAACACATAAAACCTTGAGTTTGATTTAAATATATTGTTTAAATGTCAAACACTAGCTAAATATAGTGTTTGATTAAAAATATGTTATTTTCATTCTGTCCGTCAAGGAATAGATGGCTTTGATATTCTTGAAGTTTCAAGATTCATCACATTTTTTATGATCCGAACTTCATCACATTGTTTATGATCCTTCTTTCACCACAGCCATAACAAGTTTTCGTTTTCGAATAACGTCTTGATTTATTGACTTGACACCGATAATGAAGATATAATGGGATTTCAAAGGGCATTCCCACCATCTACACACATCATCTTGTGAAGGATGAAATAAATACAAACATAGGGTTAATTTTCTCTACTCCTTTTACATAAGCATAAAGTTAAAACATTATTTGATTTGAATTTGTTTCACGTTTTTATTAGATGGGCATAGTTATTGAATCATTCCATATAGGTTTTTCTGGTTGGTTTGATACATCATGATTTGATCAATGAATATCATAGTTTACATAATGCTTCATAACACATGATGGTGCATAAACATGGACGACCAACACATATATGCTGCTACTAGGTTGAATAATTGCATATAGTTTTTTACACACTGTTGATGGAATTTTGCTGATGTATGAATAATTTTTTAGTCCAGTTAGCCAAGTTGTATTTCAAAATGTGATCTAAATTTGATTTTGATCTAACATATTTTGCAGGTGTCTCTATATCAGCCCCAGGTGGATGTACCGGTGTTAAACATTGATTTTTATTAGAAGTGGATGGAGGGGATGTTATTTGAAGGAATATCCTTCATATGAGTCTAGAGAATGGAGTGATAGAGAATGGAGCAACGACATAAAAACATGAGAGGTGAAGTGTTTTGCATCGAGGCAATGGCCCCTGGTGAATTTTTTGTTTTCCCATCAAACCTGTAGCTCGTGGTAATGTGGATGTTGATTTGAGGGAGGGATAGATTCGATGTAGGTTGATTTCTTCTATAATCAGGAATGTGTGATGGTGAAGGATTTCCTCAAGCGTTACAAGCTAATTTGAATTGAAAATTTAATTGGAATTTAAATAGGCATGATGTTCAACATGACACATTTTATCTTCCGTGACAGTTTCTGGAAATGGAATCGACTTATGTGTTTCTACCATGATCGTGCTTTCCAGGACATGCATAACTTTGGTGGATTGAGTTACGGAAGATTAAAATATGGCAAGAGTGGTAAGTAATGTTTTAAAATTATATCTTACTTTTCGCTGCAGATGAATTGATTTATCGCCCTCAGTCTTATTTTTTTTGTGTTCGATATATTTAAACCTTTGATTGATCAACTAAGAGATGAATGTTGTACAACAGGGATCAATTGAAAAAAAAATGACTACATTCATGCAGGCTTGAGGGAGTTGTGTTCATTGATTAAAGGAGGTGATTGAATGAAGAATAAGTAAAGAAAAAGAAACATGACTATAATCTTTGAAAGTGACAAGAAAATCAATGGCCGTGAATATTTTATTCCCACAACAAATTAAATTTGACAACTCAGGTCCCAATGAATTATAAATAGTAGGGATCCATTAAGGAGACGTTTTCTTAAGCAACATATTTCTCACATCAATGGCCAAGATTCATCCAGAGGGAACCCTCCCCAAATTTTCCAAAGCGGTATGAGAGTCCTCGAGGGTAGTATATGGTTTAATAGTAACTATCAACCACCTCATCTCTAATGTAATTGGGCGCACACCATTATTAGATGCCACAACGCCTAATGCACCTCCACCACCTCAGCTTCATTAAAAATTCGATAAACCTAGATAGACACATATTCCTTTTTTGTTTTTTTTTTTAAATCCTGATATATGCATTATGAAGATTTAGAAAATCGTTGATCCATATTTATTAAGAGTGGGAGATTTATTAATATACACTGATAATTTTAATGTTAGGGTTTATAATGCTAGGGCTTATAATCTTAGGAATCATAAGCAAATGTGATTATGTGTACCAAAAACATGAAAAAACTTCTCTTAGAGTTTAGTGTTTAGATTTCAATGGTATAAAAGGTAAGCTCATCTCGGTTTATGATGTCTATAAATAGATGTAGCTTGTTTTAAATGGAATATTTCGAAGCCCGTCACAATATTCACTAGATTTAAAATCAAGTTATTTTTACAATGAAGCTCCATTTTCATGACCTATTGAAATTGTTATAATTAGAATTTAATTCATTCACTTGTAAATAACACATTTTTTAGGGATGATAAAAAAAAACACAAGAAGATCAAACAAAGGTTGAAATTTTATTATCCACAATTATTTTTGGATTGTACTCTATATTTATTTAAAATGATTATGTCAGAAAAATACCGCATTTATCTATAAGTTTATATTTTCAAGGGTATTTTTAAACATAATATTTATGAAGAACAAGTTGGAATATTTCTAAAATTATAAATTATCTTATTTCATCTTAATTTTTAAAATTATTTTATATTGGCCAGCCATGGTCAACATTAATTAACTATATTATTTCCATACTCAATGATAGTCAATATTGTTCACTCATAGTCATCTTTAGTCAAACATGCTCAACCATGGTTGATTGTCTCAAAGATTTTGCAGATATAAAAATCAACCATGATCAAAATTTGTAGAGAAATAGAAATGAAATTCTTTTTAAAATAAATTTGTAACTCGAAAAATAAATAAATGTAAAAAAAAAATTAAATTAAAAAAAAATCTGAAATTAAACCAAAAAAATATAAAAATTGTATAGTTTAACAGAAACTCAATTCTTGATATTATATTTGAGAAAAAAATATCAACGATCATAACTATGTCTTTGATTTAATAAAAAATAAAAATAATAAAAATAAAATGTCTGAAGAAATTAAGACAGAAAGTAAATTACATCTTACACACTAGAAAATAGGAAAAACTCAAAAAACATAATAAAGTCTGATTCAAAACATATTATGGATTCTCAATAAACCAATCGTACATCAATCTACACATCCTCATAAAACTATAACGATATTACTAAAATAACTTAAGGTCGTGGTAGTATTAACTTAAAATTGTCCAGGTCATTATTATTCTTAAAACCAAAAGTATCTTTTATATTAAAACAAATTTATAAAAATTATTCTATAAACATATTTTCTTGCTTATGGAATAGACAAGATCCACATTAACCATTACATCAGCAATAAATTGGATCCACATTTACCATGACATATTTATCACTAAATGCGCTTATGTTGAAGCTCTTTTTAAGGAAAAAAAAAAACAACAAATCTCACGGTCTTCGATTTTTCAATCAATGGATGTGGTGGTCGAAATTTCATGATGTCAACTGTAGTAAAACTCTTAACCAAACATGAAAACCCAACAAGTTTCTTGTAGTTAAAGATCTCTGTGTTCCTGTAATATCAGAAGGTTCAAAACATATTATTAAGTATCAATAAACTAATTGTACAATAATCTGCACACCCTCATAAAACTATAACCATATTACTAAAATAAATATCGTCTAAGATTAAACACTAAATTATTAATTTTAAAAATTAATAAATATAAAAAAAATAAATTTAAAAAAAATCTGAAATTAAACCCAAAAAAATTGTATATTTTAAGATAAACTCAATCCACGATGTTGTATTTGAGAACAAAAATGTCATGTTTTTGATTTAATAGAAAATCAAAATAATAATAAAAAATGTCAAAAAAATTAAGGAAAGTAATAAATTATATCTTTCATATTAGAGAATAGAAAATAATACAAACTCAAAATCCATATAAATTATTATTCAAAACATATTATGAATGCTGCATCAAATAATTATACAACAATATGCACATCCTCGTAAAACTATAACCATATTACAGAAATAACTGAAGGTCTTGTAAGGTTAACTTAAAAATTATCCACATGATTATTATTCTTAAAAACAAAGGTATATTTTATATTAAAGACAAGTCTATAAAGATTACTGTGTACATCAGAAATCCAAAAAATGTTTATTGTCTTGTTTATGGAATAGCCAAGATCCACATTAACCATCACATCAGCACTAAATTCGTAACTTTGAAAATCAATAAATATAAAACGAGTTAAATTTTTTTTTTTTTTTAAATTAAACAAAAAGAAATATAGAAATTGTATACTTCAAGAGAAACTAAATCAACAATATTATATTTAGGAAAAAAATGTCAACGATAATAACTGTCTTTGATTTAACAGAAAATAAAAATAATAAATATAAAATGTCTCAAAAACATAAGACAAGACAAAGAAATAAATTATATGAAAATAAGAAAACCTCAAAATCTTTTTAAAATTTGATTCAAAACATATTATGAATTCTCAATAAACTAATTGTACAACAATCTTCACATCCTCATAAATCTATAACCATATTACAAAAATAACTTAAGGTTGTCGTAATATTAACTTAAAAATTGTTCACGTGGTTATTATTCTTAAAACAAAATATATATTTTATATTAAAAAGAGGTTTATGAAGATTACTGTATACAAGAGAAACCCAGAAATGTTTATTGTTTTGCTTCTGGAATAGCCAAGATCCACATTAACCATTACATCAACACTAGATTGGATCCACATTTACCATTAAATATTTAACACTAAATGGGCTTCTATTGAAGCACTCTTTAATGAAAAAAAATCAACAAATCTCACCGCTTAGATGTTTCAATCAATGGATGTGATGGTTGAAATTACATGATGTCAAGTGTAGGATATCTCTTAACCAAACATGCAAACACAACATGTTTCTTGTAATTAAAGGTCTCTGTGTGTTCCTCTAATATTCAACGATTCAAAACATATTATGAATGCTCAATAAACTAATGATACATCAATCTGCACATCCTCATAAAAGTATAACCATATTACTAAAATAACTGAAGATTACTAAAAATTGTCCACGAGGTTATTATTCTTAAAACCAAACGTATATTCTATATTAAAAACAGGTTTATAAAGATTACTGTATAATGAAGAAACTAGGAAATGTTTAATGTCATGCTTCTCAGATAGCCAAGATCCACTTTAACCATTACATCAACACTAAATTCGTAATTTTCAAAATCAATAAATATAAAAAAAATTAAATCTAAAAAAATTCTTAAATTAAACCAAAAATATATAGAAATTGTACATTTTCAAGAGAAATTCAATCCACGATATTCTATTTGAAAAAAAAATGTCAACAACAATATATGCCTTTGATTTAATAGAAAATCAAAATAATAATAATAAATGTCTGAAAAAAAATCAATACAAAAAATGAATTACGTCTTACACATGAAAGAATAGAAAATAGTACAAATTCAAAATCCATATATAGTCTGATTCTAAACATATTATGAATACTCAATAAAATAATTATACAACAATATTTTCACATCCTCATAAAAATATAACCATATTACTAAAATAATTGAAGGTTGTCCTAAGATTAACTTAATAATTATCCACGCGGTTATTATTCTTAAAACCAAAGATATTTTTTATATTAAAAATATGTTTATAAAAATTACAGTATACACAATACACCTGTGACAGCCTCATTTAGAGCTGATTAGTTTGGATTTAGTTAAAAGACAAGTTATTTATTTTTAATATATGTTTATTTTATTTGGTAAAAGAAACTCAACCAGAAAACACTATTTTTATTACTGAGCTGGTAAAAGGAAATGAATCTCTTAAACTGTTGGTAAAAAGTATCTAAGAATAGAAGTTGGTTACTTGGGAACAGTTAGAGGACAGTTACCTAACCTCCAGGGATAAAAGGAAATCCCAGGGGAGGGTTAGGGGTTCTGTTTTTTTACCTCTGAAAGGAAAAAGGTGAAGGATTCTCTAGAGATGTGGAAATGGACAGTGGAGAAAAGCTTCTGTAACCTTGTCTTCAGATTATCTGTGTGTGGCTGGATTGGCCGTCCAGAGGCCACAGCAGGATTTCTACTATTTCCGTAGTGCAGACTGAATTCTAGAGCTAGGGGGCAAGCGGAGCTAGGGGGCAAGCGGAGGACGTCATTGCCTCCCTTGATGGTTGGGTGGACCACAGTTGGAGGGTATTCTTGTCCTACCAGATAAGTATTTAGAATTGTTCAAGTTGTAATACGGAAATCACTGTTTATCTGGTTATTTTATCAATTGTGAAGTACTGTTATCTGGTTACTCTATTAAATATGAAGTAGATGTTTACAGTAAATTCACGCTTATATATTTATTTGCATTACTAAATGTGATGAAAATGTCTACAGTTAATATCTGTTACACTATTTAGTGGTGATGTAGTTGAGTACAGTGACAAAGAGTATTGGATAACCATTCGTAAAAATAACCCCAGACCCATAGTGGAATTTATAGCTAATTCTGGAATTATGAAAACTGTAGCAGATACTTTTTATATATATGCTTAAGGTGCTTAAGAAAGTTAGCAGAATAACAGAGAAGCTAGAATACACAAGGGTTAGTATGGAGGTTAACCTACTTATTAAGCTACATTTAAGGAAAGAACAGGCTCACTTAAACACTAGTAAACTTATGTGCTGTATATACAAGAAACAAAAGAGAACTGTGGCTATTTATTTGTTTGCGACAGAAAATGAGAAGAATAGGTTTACATGAGCTATTAAACAATATATAATCATATCTTGACAGGTGCATGTTATAACACTGAACTTGTAGAGCGGAGTTGGGACGAGAAACCCTACTCGCTCTCGTTCTCTTTCCTAAAAACTATACACGGCCTTGTTTATGGCGGCCGGTACCACCTAGGGTTAGGTGATTCAAATAATAAAATAGAAGTTTAACTTATGAACAGTTACAAGAAAACGTGGAAGCACAAACGCAAGTTACTTACAAATACATTTGAGAAAATAGTACTGTTAATACAAACATGAAAAACGTTCTTTCTGGATGCATGCACAACTTACACCTCATCATGAAAGATAACCGACCTATTTCAAATCTGGCCGAGTACAGTAATACGCTATAGGAAAGATTCGCATTAAGAAGCATAGTCGCACTTATGAAACAAAAATTATAGTAGATATCTGTGGTAATGGAGCTGTGCCATAGTTCACCGACGTGAACAGAATATACATTACCCAAAGGAAATTTTGAACCGAAATCCCAGAGAAACATTTTAAACAAGAACTTATGGTATTACGAGTTGCAACAAGATAGATACAAACAGGACAAAACATCAGTCTGGCCATGAAGGCGGAAAATCAAATGTTAATACATTGTGTGTAATGCCAAAATATAAACCCTCTGGAATTATACAGACTTCCTTTTTCCTGAAGCAAACGTAGGAAAACCTAGGCTAGAAAAAGGTCGTAAACAACTAGTGCAATAACTGAACAGATGCGCCATGATTCTGAACAAGCATTAGCGCCAAGTACCTATATAAAGGGAGAACGACCATATTATCTGTTGAACTAGATGGAATAACCCGCACAGAGAAAGAAAGACAATCCGGTCTTCATACCTGTAGATACACAACAAACAAATTGTCAGGAAAACTCTGAAAGTTTAGCGCCGGAAAACAAAGCAAATGAGCGGAAGCATTTCTTAGAGAGCCGAAGGGTTGGAAATCAGAATTTGTACCTGTAACGAGGATTAAACCCCGCGTAGCCTGAGCAGAGAGAAAACACAGTTTATATAGGGTTTAAACGGATTCTCGTTTTAACTGTGTAAAGCATGGAAGAATTGGAAGGCCGAAGCTAAATATACCTGTGGAGTTTGGGCGGCTTCAATCTGAAGAGCCAAGATTCATTCTGCAAATCCATTCTCCACTGGCAGCTTATCATGCATAGGCTGCCCTGCTCATGGAATACTTTGCACAGGGGCGAAGCAATAAGACTTAGTGGAAGTTCAGAAAAACCTGTAGGTACATTTATAAAACATCATTGTTTGTTAACCGAAGTGTTCATAGTAACGTTACCTCCGAAACCAGCCGTATTGCCATGCAGACCAGAAGGAATTAAGGTGAGCAGCGCGCCATGGAGGAGAAGAACACCAGAGTCTCTGAGCTTGTGAGACATGCGGTGGAAAGAAACCCCAAATCGTTGATCTCCTCTCGCAATCTATGCGGAGAACGAGGCGGGATTTGCTGGTTACCGCCAAAAGACTAACGCATGACACATGTACCAGCCAGGCAGAGATGGAGCCATATGGCGGAGCAAATATCTCATAGGTGACAGAGAAAGTTATGACCGGATTGCGGTGAATTAATTATAAGTCTCGAGAGGTGTGTCACACGAAATCACCAATGAACCGAGCAATGAAACGATACGCATGGTGGATAAACAAATCAATAACGTTTATGACAATGTCATTAGAGCCGAATGTACACAGAGTTATATATATTCGTACCATGTCAATGGATTACACCGTAGCAATATTAAATTTGTGCTTATGGTTTATGCTTATGGTTTTTACTTAGGGATAATTTAATTCTATGATTTGTATAGCCACATTTATATGTTATGTATATTTCATATAGCAGGTGTTGGTAGGAATGTTTCGCTAGTATGCAGATATGTGTACAAACGGATGATGGTAAAAAATAAAAAATACAAAATATTCTTACTTCTACTAGGTTAGATGTATAGGTTATTGTGACAAGTGGTATCAGAGTCAGTTACTACACTGGCAACCTAAGGGTCTACTAACAAAGCTGTGTGTGTATTAGTGCACTGAGAAGAGATAAAAGACTTGAGGGAAAGCATGGCATCTCAGTCACAACCGAACGAGACTCAAGGTCCAACAGTTATGAATCCGGAAATGTGGGTTCAACTAACTGTGGAACATCACCAAAAGACCAGTAAGATGCTGGAAGAACAGCAGCAGCAAACCGCCTCTCTGTTAAACACGGTACAGCAGTTACAAGAGGAGATGGTAAGAGTCGGAAAGGACAATGAAAGGTTACTGCTAGACCAGGAAAGGATCTTGAAGAGCATATATGATAAACAGAATTAGGAAACGCGGCAGCCTAGTGCAGAAAGAGAGTTATCAACCGAATCAGAAGACCAGCAAACTAGAAACAACACCACCGGAAGGGCAGAAAAGAGTTCTTCTCACAAGAGAAAAAATCATAATTATAACGAGGCAGAATCGGGAAATCCATATGATCAGCAGGATCATAAGAGGCAGAGAAATGAACTGCAGTGGGAGTTTCGTAAGATAAAGCCACCGATGTTTGATGGAGAGGCTGAGGAGGCAGCTGAAGCATGGTTAATTAACATCAATAAATATTTCCAGGTATACGAGTACAACAGCAATCTGAAGGCTAGGCTGGCTATATACCAGCTGCGAGAGAAGGCCACCCTATGGTGAGAGGAGGTAAAGAACGTTCGCAGCATTGATGAGAAAGACATTACATGGGAATTGTTTCAGCAGTACTTCAAAGATAAATATCTGACAAAGAGATTTTACGATGACAAGGCCAAAGAATTCCATGATCTTAGGCTGGGCCAAATGACCATGGATGAGTATGTTACAAAATTTACATCCCTGCTACGTTATGTACCTTACATCAGAGAAGAAAAGGCCAAGGTATAGAGATTTCTGAGTAGTCTGCCTGCCCCTATGATGGAAAGAATAGAGTTTGTTAACCCCCAAATGATGGATGAAGCTGTCTAGAAAGCATGTATGTGTTACCAGCAGTATAAGATCAAGGGGGATGGTGGAAAGGGATGGCAGCCCAAGAAGACCTGGAAAGAATTTATCATATTTTTAAAGGAAGAAAAGCAAATTCCAAAGGGATAGACTGAACACCCATACAAAGGGCCATCGTAAACTATCAAAGAATCATGGCCAACAAGAAAGACTCCATCAAGTATCAAGCACATGAATAAGACAGACCAAAACCCTCAGAGTAAGTTACTGTGGGGAAGCACACTACTATAAGAACTGCCCACAACGGAAAAAGAATGAAACCGTGGCAAACTTGCAGGAGGCATCAAAAGTAGGGGACGTGGTGTGAAACATACCGCGTATAAACGCAGCCTTGGAGGATCGACAGGCTAACTTCCAACCCACAATGATTGAACTGGAAGGTACTATGTTATCTAAACCTGTCTCGATTTTAGTAGATCCTGGAGCTAGTTGAAGTTATGTAAGTCCTAAACTAGTGGAACTGCCATCCGAAACGTAAATTTGAGAAACCTGGCTTACTAGTTCAATCAGTCACCGAGGCTAAACGCAAAGTGACCACAAAATTGCAAAATCGCATTTTGAAGTTGCAAATGAAGAAATTCGTTATGCAGATTTAAATATTTTACTTCCCCGGATCAAGGATGTACACATTAGGAATGGATTGGTTGAGAACATCGGACCTTAGTAGACTGTAAGAGAAGGCATCTATTATAGAGCTCGTGATGGTGTCAGTGAAATTAGAGGAATTCAAAAGCCTCGTGCAATTGCTTGGCCTCCATAACAAGATCTCGTATGAGCAAGTGTATCCGAAAGGGATGTCAATCGTACGCAATTCAAGTAGTATACCGAATTCAACGAAAAAGTGCGTGGTGTTAGCGCTATATCCCCGTGGTACAGAATTTAGATGTATTTCCAGAAAACATTCCAGGGTTTCCACCTAAAAGAGATATTGATTTCACTATTGAATTACTACCTAGAGCCTCTCCTGTGTCAAGAGCACCTTACAGAATGAGTATACCAGAATTAACAAAGTTAAAGATGCAGTTGCAGGAGTTGTTAGATAAAGGATATATCCGCCCAAGTGTGTCACCTTGGGGAGCACCAGTCCTTTTTGTTAAAAAGAAGGATGGAACCTTACGTATGTGTATGGACTACCGACAACTCAACAAGCTGACAGTTAAGAATAAATATCCTCTACCCGACCGATGATTTATTCAATCGTGTGAGAGGTGCCAGCAGCCTCTAAAATAGATTTGTGATCCTGGATATCACCAAATCCGAAATTAGGGATGAGGATGTTTAAAAGAGAAAGATTCCGCATGGCTTCCGCACTGTGGTGGAGTTTTATGAGTTTGGGGTATTACCATTCGGTTGATAATCGCTAAAGAACCTTATGAGGTTTATGGAATGGCATTTCTCATCGCATTTAGATCATTTTGTATTGGTCTTCACAGACGACATTCCGATCTACTCCAAAGAGCGAGATGAACATAAGGAGCATCTAAGGATAGTATTAGAAATTTTAAGGAAACACTCACCGTATGCTAACGGTTAGTACTTTTCCAAAATGTATAAATCCGCGTATTTGGGTCATGTTGGGGACACCGCGAACAGCGTGACCCCGAAAAGATTAAAACCATCATGGAATGGCGAGTACCACAGAATGTGGCAGATATCAGATCATTCATGGGTCTGGCAGGATACTACAGGCGGGAAGTTACATGGGATCTATGAAATCTATTACAGCCAACCTATGAGCCAGCTATCAGAACAAATAAAGGATGAGGCCCGGAAGGACCTAGAATATCAGTTTTTATGGCGACAGATGGAAGAAGATCTGAAGCAAGGAAAGCCATCCGAGTATGGAAGTAATGAGGAACAAATGCTGATGTTTCGTGGCAGGGTCTATATTCCTAATCGTGCAAGTCTCAAGGGGTTAATCATGGACGAGTACCATCGCAGCAACTACGCTGGACATCCTGGTTATCAAAAGATGCTTACGGCAATTAGAAAGATATTTTATTGGCCCGGTATGCACAAAGAAATTGCAGAATATCTGAGTAAGTGTTTAGAGTGCTAGCAGGTTAAAGTGGAGCATCGTCATCCCGCGGGACTACTGCAGCCCATACCTATTCCTGAATGGAAGTGGGAAGTGATCTCTTTAGATTTCATCACAGGCTTACCTCGAACAAGGACGCAAAATGATTCAATCATGGTAGTGGTGGACAGATTAAGTAAATCTGCCCACTTCATAACTGTACAGTCCACTTACAAAACTGTGCAGATTGCAAACATATTTATGAGGGAAATCTTTAAGTTGCATGGTATACCTAAGACTGTGATTTTGGATCGAGATGTTAAGTTTACCTACGCATTTTGGAAAACCCTGTTCTCGGGTTTGGGTACTCAAATACACTTCAGTACTGCCTATCATCCTCAAACTGATGGGCAGACAGAGCGACTAAACCAAGTTTTGGAGGATATGCTGCGCATGTATGTAATGCGGCAGCCAAATAAATGGGAAGATTACCTGCACCTAGTGGAGTTTGCATATAATAACGGATACCAGGAGTCTCTAAGAATGAGCCCCTTTGAAGCATTATATGGGCGACAATGTCGCACACCAATCAACTGGAGTAGTCCGGAGACGAAATTGATGTTAGGACCAAAAATGTTGGCTGAGCTGGAAGCTGAGGTAAAAAGAATAAGACAAAATTTGAAGGTCGCGCAGGACTGACAGAAGGTCTTTGCAGATAAGAAAAGGTCTTATCGCGAATTCAGAGTAGGTGACCACGTGTATGTCAGGATTAAGCCTAAAAGAAGTACCTTAAGGTGGACTTCTTGCGCCAAGTACCGTTACTACCACCTTCCAAATTGAAAGGGTGGGACCAACAGAGCTATAGACTAGTTTTTCCTACCACATTAAAGTGCACAATGTATTCCATGTATCTTTGCTAAAGCGATGTCTTTGCTAAAGCGATATGTGCACGATGAAAACATGTAATTCAATGGCAAAAACATTCGTAGGAAGAAAGTAAGGAAATAAAATCCTAACCGAAGTTTGAAACAAATCTAAAGTTACTAATGGATAACCCCGTTGCTACTTTTTAGGTAGAACCGGACGAAGAATTTCTCGTAGAGCCGCTACGCATACTTGATCGTAGGGAAATTGAACTCTGAAAAAGAATAATTACCCAGGTGAAAGTGCAATGGAGGCACTTTGACCCTGACGAAGCTACCTGGGAAGATGAAAAGTTTGTACGGGAAGCATACCCGGAGCTCTTTGTAGACTTGGACTGAAACACCGAGGACGGTGTTACTTCCAGGGGAGGAAGATGTGACAGCCTCATTTAGAGCTAATTAGTTTGAATTTAGTTAAAAGACAATTTATTTATTTTAATATATGTTTATTTTATTTTGTAAAAGAAACTCAACAAGAAACACTATTTTTGTTACTGAGTTGGTAAAAGGAAATGAATTCACTTTGAACCGTTGGTAAAAATTATCTAAGAATAGAAGTTAAGCTACTGGGAATGCTTAGAGGACAAGCATCTAACCTCCAGATAAAAAGAAATCCCAGGGGAGGGTTAGGGGTTCTGTGTTTTTACCTCTGAAAGGAAAAAGGTGAAGGATTCTCTAGAGCTGGGAAAATGGACAGTGGAGAAAAGCTTCTGTAACCTTGACTTCAGATTATCTGTGTGTGGCTGGATTGGCTGTCCAGAGGCCACAACAGGATTTTCTACTGCTTCCGTAGTGCAGACTGAATTCTAGAGCTAGGGGGCAAGCGGAGGACGTCATTGCCTCCCTTGATGGTTGGGTGGACCACAGTTGGAGGGTATTCTTGTCCTACCAGATAAGTAATTAGAATTGTTCAAGTTGTAATACGGAAATCACTGTTTATCTGGTTATTTTATCAATTGTGAAGTATTGTTATCTGTTTACTCTATTAAATATGAAGTAGATGTTTACAGTACATTCACGCTTATATATTTATTTGCATTACTAAATGTGATGAAAATGTCTACAGTTAATATCTGTTACACTATTTAGTGGTGATGTAGTTGAGTACAGTGACAGAGAGTATTGGATAACCATTCGTAAAAATAACCCCAGACCCATAGTGGAATTTATAGCTAATTCTGGAATTATGTAAACTGTAGCAGATACTTTTTATATATATGCTTAAGGTGCTTAGGAAAGTTAGCAGAATAACAGAGAAGCTAGAATACACTAGGGTTAGTATGGAGGTTAACCTACTTATTAAGCTACATTTAAAGAAAGAACAGGCTCGCTTAAACACTAGTAAACTTATGTGCTGTATATACAAGAAACAAAAGAGAACTGTGGCTATTTATTTGTTTGCGACAAAAAATGAGAAGAATAGGTTTACATGAGCTATTAAACAATATATAATCATATCTTGACAGGTGCATGTTATAACACTGAACTTGTAGAGCGGAGTTGGGACGAGAAACCCTACTCGCTCTCGTTCTCTTTCCTGAAAACTTACACAGCCTTGTTTATGGCGGCCGGTGCCACCTAGGGTTAGGTGATTCAAATAATAAAATAGAAGTTTAACTTATGAACAGTTACAAGAAAACGTGGAAGCACAAACGCAAGTTACTTACATATACATTTGAGAAAATAGTACTGTTAATACAAACAAGAAAAACATTCTTTCTGGATGCATGCACAACTTACGCCTCATCATGAAAGATAACCAACCTATTTCAAATCTGGCCGAGTACAGTAATACGCTATAGGAAAGATTCGCATTAAGAAGCATAACCGCACTTATGAAACAAAAATTACGGTAGATATCTGTGGTAATGGAGCTGTGCCATAGTTCACTGACGTGAACAGAATATACATTACCCAAAGGAAATTTTGAACCGAAATCCCAGAGAAACATTTTAAACAAGAACTTATGGTATTACGAGTTGCAACAAGATAGATAGAAACAAGACAAAACATCAGTCTGGCCATGAAGGCGGAAAATCAAATGTTAATACATTGTGTGTAATGCCAAAATATAAACCCTCTCGAATTATACAGACTTCCTTTTTCCTGAAGAAAACGTAGGAAAACCTAAGCTAGAAAAAGGCCGTAAACAACTACTGCAATAACTGAACAGATGCGCCATGATTCTGAACAAGCATGAGCGCCAAGTACCTGTATAAAGGGAGAACGACCATATTATCTGTTGAACTAGACGGAATAACCCGCACAGAGAAATAAAGACAATCCGGTCTTCATACCTGTAGATACACAACAAACAAATTGTCAGGAAAACTCTGAAAGTTTAGCACCGGAAAACAAAGCAAATGAGTGGAAGCATTTCTTAGAGAGCCAAAGGGTTGGAAATCAAAATTTGTACCTGTAACGACGATTAAACCCCGCGTAGCCTGAGCAGAGAGAAAACACATTTTATATAGGGTTTAAACGGATTCTCGATTTAACTGTGTAAAGCATGGAAGAATTGGAAGGCCGAAGCTAAATATACCTGTGGAGTTTGGGTGGCTTCAATCTGAAGAGCCAAGATTCGTTCTGCAAATCCATTCTCCACTGGCAGCTTATCATGAATAGGCTACCCTGCTCGTGGAATACTTTGCACAGGGGCGAAGCAATAAGACTTAGTGGAAGTTCAGAAAAACCTGTAGGTGCATTTATAAAACATCACTGTTTGTTAACCGAAGTGTTCATAGTAACGTTACCTCCGAAACCAGCTGTATTGCCATGCAGACCAAAAGGAATTAAGGTGAGCAGCGCGCCATGGAGGAGAAGAACACCAGAGTCTCCGAGCTTGTGAGACAGGCGGTGGAAAGAAACCCCAAATCGTTGATCTCCCCTCGCAATCTATGCGGAGAACGAGGCGGGATTTTCTCGTTACCGCCAAAAGACTAACGCGTGACAAATGTACCAGCCAGGCAGAGACGGAGCCATATGGCGGAGCAAATATCTCATAGGTGACAGAGAAAGTTATGACCGGATTGCGGTGAATTAATTATAAGTCTCGACAGGTGTGTCACACGAAATCACCAATGAACCGAGCAATGAAACGATACGCATGGTGGATAAACAAATCCATAACGTTTATGACAATGTCATTAGAGCCGAATGTACACAGAGTTATATATATTCATACCATGTCAATGGATTACACTGTAGCAATATTAAATTTGTGCTTATGGTTTATGCTTATGGTTTTTACTTAGGGATAATTTAATTCTATGATTTGTATAGCCACATTTATATGTTATGTATATTTCATATAGCAGGTGTTGGTAGGAATGTTTCGCTAGTATGCAGATATGTGTACAAACGGATGATGGTAAAAAATAAAAAATACAAAATATTCTTACTTCTACTAGGTTAGATGTATAGGTTATTGTGACAAGTGGTATCAGAGTCAGTTACTACACTGGCAACCTAAGGGTCTACTAACAAAGCTGTGTGTGTATTAGTGCACTGAGAAGAGATAAAAGACTTGAGGGAAAGCATGGCATCTCAGTCACAACCGAACGAGACTCAAGGTCCAACAGTTATGAATCCGGAAATGTGGGTTCAACTAACTGTGGAACATCACCAAAAGACCAGTAAGATGCTGGAAGAACAGCAGCAGCAAACCGCCTCTCTGTTAAACACGGTACAGCAGTTACAAGAGGAGATGGTAAGAGTTTGAGGGACAATGAAAGTGCTGTCGCTAGACCAGAAAGGATCTTGAAGAGTACATATGATAAAATGACTAGAAATCACAAGTTCCTAGCAGAAAGAGAGTTATCAACCGAATCAGAAGACCAGCAAACTAGAAACAACACCACCGGAAGGGCAGAAAAGAGTTCTTCTCACAAGAGAAAAAATCATAATTATAACGAGGCAGAATCGGGAAATCCATATGATCAGCAGGATCATAAGAGGCAGAGAAATGAACTGCAGTGGGAGTTTCGTAAGATAAAGCCACCGATGTTTGATGGAGAGGCTGAGGAGGCAGCTGAAGCATGGTTAATTAACATCAATAAATATTTCCAGGTATACGAGTACAACAGCAATCTGAAGGCTAGGCTGGCTATATACCAGCTGCGAGAGAAGGCCACCCTATGGTGAGAGGAGGTAAAGAACGTTCGCAGCATTGATGAGAAAGACATTACATGGGAATTGTTTCAGCAGTACTTCAAAGATAAATATCTGACAAAGAGATTTTACGATGACAAGGCCAAAGAATTCCATGATCTTAGGCTGGGCCAAATGACCATGGATGAGTATGTTACAAAATTTACATCCCTGCTACGTTATGTACCTTACATCAGAGAAGAAAAGGCCAAGGTATAGAGATTTCTGAGTAGTCTGCCTGCCCCTATGATGGAAAGAATAGAGTTTGTTAACCCCCAAATGATGGATGAAGCTGTCTAGAAAGCATGTATGTGTTACCAGCAGTATAAGATCAAGGGGGATGGTGGAAAGGGATGGCAGCCCAAGAAGAATCAAAAGAATTCATCTACTTTTAAAAGCAGCAAAAGCAGCCACTTTAAAGGGATAGGACGGAACACTGGCAGCAAGCAGTTTAACAGAAACCATCAAAGAATCAAGTGGCCAGCTGAAGAAAGACCCACTGAAGCATCAAGCAAACCAGAACAAGGACATTCAAACCCTCAGAGTGTTGACAGCACATCATTACAAGAACTTGCCCTTGGGCTAAAAGGAATGAAACAATGGCAAACTTGTAGAGGCATGTTCGACAATGGGGATGAAGTAAGTATACTGCCACATATAAACGTATTTCGAGGATTTCCACAGTCGACTTTCACCAAGTCCCACAATGATTGAACTCGAAGGTATAATATTCAAACTGCTTCTATTTTAATAGACCTTGGAGCTAGTTTAAGTTATGTAAGTCCTAAACTAGTGGAACTGTGCAATCTAAAAGAACAGAAATTTAAAAACCCCTGGCTAGTTCAACTAGCCACTGGAGCTAAACGCAAAGTGACTGCGAAAATTGCAAATTGCACTTTGGAAGTTGCAAAACAGCAGCTGCAGGTAGAATTAAATATTTTACCATTGGGATCATATGATGTATTACTAGGAATGGACTGGTTGGAGAAACACTGGACCTTAGTAGACTGTAAGGAGAAGACAATTTATTATAGAGCGCAGGATGGTACGCGTAAGGAAATTAAAGGAATTAAAAAGCCTGTGCAATTGCGCCCCATAACAGCATCTCAGATGAGCAAGTGCATCCGAAAGGGGTGTCAGTTGTACGCAATTCAAGTAGGGTATACTGAATCTAACGAAAAAGCAGCAGATATAAAAGATATCCCTGTGGTACAGGAATTCCTATATGTGTTTCCAGAAAACATTCCAGGATTGTCACTGAAAAGAGACATTGATTTCACTATTGAACTACTACCCGGAGCCTCTCCTGTGTCAAGAGCACCTTACAGAATGAGTATACCAGAATTAACAGAGTTAAAGATGCAGTTGCAGGAATTGTTAGATAAAGGATATATTCGCCCAAGCGTGTCACCTTGGGGAGCACTCGTCCTCTTTGTTAAAAAGAAGGGTGGAACCTTACGCATGTGTATGGACTACCGACAACTCAACAAGCTGACAGTTAAGAATAGATATCCTCTACCCAGAATCGATGATTTATTCGATCAGGTGAGAGGTGCCAAAGTGTTCTCTAAAATAGATTTGCGGTCTGGATATCACCAAATTCGAATCAGGGATGAGGATGTTTGCAAGACAGCATTCCGCACCAGATATGGACATTATGAGTTTGTAGTATTACCATTCGGGTTGACAAATGCGCCAGCAACCTTTATGAGGTTGATGAATGGCATTTGTCATCAGTTTTTAGATCGCTTTGTATTGGTCTTCATAGACGACATCCTGATCTACTCCAAGAGCGAGGAAGAACATAAGGAGCATCTGAGGATAGTGTTAGAAATTTTAAGGAAGCATCAGCTATCTGCTAAATTCAGCAAGTGCGATTTCTTCAAAATAGAAATCCGGAATTTGGGTCATGTTGTGACACCTGAAGGAATAGCGGTGGACCCCGAAAAGATTAAAACCATCATCGAATGGTGAGTACCACAGAATGTGGCAGATATCAGATCATTCATGGGTCTGGCAGGATACTACAGGCGGGAAGTTACATGGGATCTATGAAACAACCTATGAGCCAGCTATCAGAACAAATAAAGGAAGAGGCCCGGAAGGACCCAGAATATCAGTTTTTATGGCGACAGATGGAAGAAGATCTGAAGCAAGGAAAGCCATCCGAGTATGGAAGTAATGAGGAACAAATGTTAATGTTTCGCGGAAGGGTCTATATTCCTAATCGTGCAAGTCTCAAGGGGTTAATCATGGACGAGTACCATCGCAGCAACTACGCTAGACATCCTGGTTATCAAAAGATGCTTACGGAAATTAGAAAGATATTTTATTGGCCTGGTATGCGCAGAGAAATTGCAGAATATCTGAGTAAGTGTTTAGAGTGCCAGCAGGTTAAAGTGGAGCATCTTCATCCCGCGGGACTACTGCAGCCCATACCTATTCCTGAATGGAAGTGGGAAGTGATCTCTTTAGATTTCATCACAGGCTTACCTCGAACAAGGAAGAAAAATGATTCAATACTGGTAGTGGTGGACAGATTAATTAAATCTACCCACTTCATACCTGTACAGTCCACTTACAAAACCGTGCAGATTGCAGACATATTTATGAGGGAAATCTTTAAGTTGCATGGTATACCTAAGACTGTGATTTCGGATCGGGATGTTAATTTTACCTCCGCATTTTGGAAAACCCTGTTTTCAGGTTTGGGTACTCAAATACACTTCAGTACTGCCTATCACCCTCAAACTGATGGGCAGACGGAGCGAGTAAACCAAGTTTTGGAGGATATGCTGCGCATGTATGTAATGCGACCGCCAACTAAATGGCAAGATTACCTGCACCTAGTGGATTTTGCATATAATAACGAATACCAGGAGTCTCTAAAAATGAGCCCCTTTGAAGCATTATATGGGCGACAATGTCGCACACCAATCAATTGGAGTAGTCCGGAGACGAAATTGATGTTGGGACGAGAAATGTTGGCTGAGCTGGAAGTTGAGGTAAAAAGAATAAGACAAAATTTGAAGGCCGCGCAGGACCGACAGAAGGTCTTTGCAGATAAGAAAAGGTCTTATCGCGAATTTAGAGTAGGTGACCACATGTACGTCAGGATTAAGCCTAAAAGAAGTACCTTAAGGTGGACTTCTTGCGCCAAGTTATCTCCTCGTTACTACGGACCCTTCCAAATTCTGGAAAGGGTGGGACCAGTAGCCTATAGACTAGCTTTGCCTAGTCACATTAAAGTGCACAATGTATTCCATGTATCTTTGTTAAAGCGATATGTGCATGATGAAAAACATGTAATTCAATGGCAAAACATTCAGGTAGGAAGAAAGAAAGGAAATAAAATCCTAGCTGAAGTTTGAAACAAATCTGAAGTTACTAATTGATAATCCTGTTGCTACTTTTCAGGTAGAACCGGACGGAGAATTTCTGGTAGAGCCGCTACGCATACTTGATCGTAGGGAAATTGAACTCCGAAAAGGAATAATTACCCAGGTGAAAGTGCAATGGAGGCACTTTGGACCTGACGAAGCTACCTGGGAAGATGAAAAGTTTGTATGGGAAGCATACCTGGAGCTCTTTGTAGACCTGGACTGAAACATCGAGGACGGTGTTACTTCCAGGGGAGGAAGATGTGACAGCCTCATTTAGAGCTCATTAGTTTGAATTTAGTTAAAAGACAATCTATTTATTTTAATATATGTTTATTTTATTTAGTAAAAGAAACTCAACAAGAAACACTATTTTTATTACTGAGCTCGTAAAAGGAAATGAATCTCTTAAACTGTTGGTAAAGTGTCTAAGAATAGAAGTTGGTTACTTGGGAACAGTTAGAGGACAGTTACCTAACCTCCAGGGATAAAAGGAAATCCCAGGGGAGGGTTAGGGGTTCTGTGTTTTTCCTCTGAAAAGAAGAAGGTGAAGCATTCTCTAGAGCTGTGGAAATGGACAGTTGAGAAAAATTTCTGCAACCTTGTCTTCAGATTATCTGTGTGTGGCTGGATTGGCCGTCCAGAGGTCACAACAGGATTTCTACTGTTTCCGTAGTGCAGACTGAATTCTAGAGCTAGGGGGCAAGCGGAGGACGTCATTGCCTCCTCGATGGCTGGGTGGACTACGCTTGAGGGTATTCTTGTCCTACCGTATAAGTAATTAGAATTGTTCAAGTTGTAATACGGAAATCACTGTTTATCTCGTTATTTTTATCAATTGTGAAGTATTGTTGTATTGTTATCTCGTTTACTTTCTTACTCTATTAAATATGAAGTAGATGTTTACAAGACATTCACGATTATATATTTATTTACATTACTAAATGTGATGAAAATGTCTACAGTTAATATCTGTTACACTATTTAATTGTGATGTAGTTGAGTACAGTGACGGAAATTATTTGATAACTATTCGTAAAAATAACCCACAGACCCATAGTGGAAATTATAGCTAATTCTGGAATTATGAAACACTGTAGAAGGTACTTTTCATATATATTCTTAAAGTGCTTAGGAAAACAACAGAATAACGTAGGCTAGAATACACTAGGTTAAGAGTGAGGTTAACCTACTTATTAAGCTACATTTAAAGAAAGAATGTGCTCGCTTAAACACTAGTAAACTTATGTGCCGTATATACAAGAAACAAAAGAGAATCGTGGCTATTTATTTGTTTGCGACAAAAAATGAGAAGAATAGGTTTACATGAGCTATTAAACAATATATAATCATATCTTGACAGGTGCATGTTATAACACTGAACTTGTAGAGCGGAGTTGGGACGAGAAACCCTACTCGCTCTCGTTCTCTTTCCTGAAAACTTACACAGCCTTGTTTATGGCGGCCGGTGCCACCTAGGGTTAGGTGATTCAAATAATAAAATAGAAGTTTAACTTATGAACAGTTACAAGAAAACGTGGAAGCACAAACGCAAGTTACTTACATATACATTTGAGAAAATAGTACTGTTAATACAAACAAGAAAAACATTCTTTCTGGATGCATGCACAACTTACGCCTCATCATGAAAGATAACCAACCTATTTCAAATCTGGCCGAGTACAGTAATACGCTATAGGAAAGATTCGCATTAAGAAGCATAACCGCACTTATGAAACAAAAATTACGGTAGATATCTGTGGTAATGGAGCTGTGCCATAGTTCACTGACGTGAACAGAATATACATTACCCAAAGGAAATTTTGAACCGAAATCCCAGAGAAACATTTTAAACAAGAACTTATGGTATTACGAGTTGCAACAAGATAGATAGAAACAAGACAAAACATCAGTCTGGCCATGAAGGCGGAAAATCAAATGTTAATACATTGTGTGTAATGCCAAAATATAAACCCTCTCGAATTATACAGACTTCCTTTTTCCTGAAGAAAACGTAGGAAAACCTAAGCTAGAAAAAGGCCGTAAACAACTACTGCAATAACTGAACAGATGCGCCATGATTCTGAACAAGCATGAGCGCCAAGTACCTGTATAAAGGGAGAACGACCATATTATCTGTTGAACTAGACGGAATAACCCGCACAGAGAAATAAAGACAATCCGGTCTTCATACCTGTAGATACACAACAAACAAATTGTCAGGAAAACTCTAAAAGTTTAGCACCGGAAAACAAAGCAAATGAGTGGAAGCATTTCTTAGAGAGCCAAAGGGTTGGAAATCAAAATTTGTACCTGTAACGACGATTAAACCCCGCGTAGCCTGAGCAGAGAGAAAACACATTTTATATAGGGTTTAAACGGATTCTCGATTTAACTGTGTAAAGCATGGAAGAATTGGAAGGCCGAAGCTAAATATACCTGTGGAGTTTGGGTGGCTTCAATCTGAAGAGCCAAGATTCGTTCTGCAAATCCATTCTCCACTGGCAGCTTATCATGAATAGGCTACCCTGCTCGTGGAATACTTTGCACAGGGGCGAAGCAATAAGACTTAGTGGAAGTTCAGAAAAACCTGTAGGTGCATTTATAAAACATCACTGTTTGTTAACCGAAGTGTTCATAGTAACGTTACCTCCGAAACCAGCTGTATTGCCATGCAGACCAAAAGGAATTAAGGTGAGCAGCGCGCCATGGAGGAGAAGAACACCAGAGTCTCCGAGCTTGTGAGACAGGCGGTGGAAAGAAACCCCAAATCGTTGATCTCCCCTCGCAATCTATGCGGAGAACGAGGCGGGATTTTCTCGTTACCGCCAAAAGACTAACGCGTGACAAATGTACCAGCCAGGCAGAGACGGAGCCATATGGCGGAGCAAATATCTCATAGGTGACAGAGAAAGTTATGACCGGATTGCGGTGAATTAATTATAAGTCTCGACAGGTGTGTCACACGAAATCACCAATGAACCGAGCAATGAAACGATACGCATGGTGGATAAACAAATCCATAACGTTTATGACAATGTCATTAGAGCCGAATGTACACAGAGTTATATATATTCATACCATGTCAATGGATTACACTGTAGCAATATTAAATTTGTGCTTATGGTTTATGCTTATGGTTTTTACTTAGGGATAATTTAATTCTATGATTTGTATAGCCACATTTATATGTTATGTATATTTCATATAGCAGGTGTTGGTAGGAATGTTTCGCTAGTATGCAGATATGTGTACAAACGGATGATGGTAAAAAATAAAAAATACAAAATATTCTTACTTCTACTAGGTTAGATGTATAGGTTATTGTAGTGGTATCAGAGCCAGTTACTACACTGGCAACCTAAGGGTCTACTAACAAAGCTGTGTGTGTATTAGTGCACTGAGAAGAGATAAAAGACTTGAGGGAAGGCATGGCATCTCAGTCACAACCGAACGAGACTCAAGGTCCAACAGTTATGAATCCGGAAATGTGGGTTCAACTAACTGTGGAACAGCACCAAAAGACTAGTAAGATGCTGGAAGAACAGCAGCAGCAAACCGCCTCTCTGTTAAACACGATACATCAGTTACTAGAGGAGATGGTAAGAGTCGGAAAGGACAATGAAAGGTTACTTCTAGACCAGGAAAGGATCTTGAAGAGCATATCTGATAAACAGAATCAGGAAACGTGGCAGCCTAGTGCAGAAAGAGAGTTATCAACCGAATCAGAAGACCAGCAAACTAGAAACAACACCACCGGAAAGACAGAAAAGAGTTTTTCTCACAAGAGCAAAAACCACAATTATAACGAGGCAGAATCGGGAAATCCATTCGATCAGCAGGATCATAAGAGGCAGAGAAATGAACTCCAGGGGGAGTTTCGTAAGATCAAGCCACCGATGATTGATGGTGAGGCAGAAGAGGCAGCTGAAGCATGGTTAATTAACATCAATAAATATTTCCAGGTATATGAGTACAACAGCAATCTGAAGGCTAGGCTGGCTATATACCAGCTGCGAGAGAAAGCCACCCTGTGGTGGGAGGAGGTAAAGAATGTTCGCAGCATTGATGAGCGAGACATTACATGGGAATTGTTCCAGCAGTACTTCAAAGACAAATATCTGACAGAGAGATTTTACGATGATAAAGCCAAAGAATTCCATGATCTTAGGCTGGGCCAAATGACCATGGATGAGTATGTTACGAAATTTACATCCCTGCTACGCTATGTACCTTACCTCAGAGAAGAAAAGGCCAAGGTACAGAGATTTCTGAGTAGTCTGCCTGCCCCTATGAGGGAAAGAATAGAGTTTGTTAACCCCCAAACGATGGATGAAGCTGTCCGGAAATCACGCATGTGTTACCAGCAGTATAAGATCAAGGGGGATGGTGGAAAGGGATGGCAGCCCAAGAAGAATCAAAATAATTCATCTAATTTTAAAAGCAGCAAAAGCAGCCACTTTAAAGGGACAGGAAGGAACGCTGGCAGCAAGCAGTTTAACAGAAACCATAAAAGAATCAAATGGCCAGCTGAAGAAAGACCCACTGAAGCATCAAGCAAACCAGAACAAGGACAGAATTCAAAACCCCCCTTACAGTGTTGGGGCTGTGGGGAAGCACACTATTACAAGAACTGTCCCCAGCGAAAAAGGAATGAAAATGTGGCAAACTTGTAGGAGGCATCGACAGTGGGGGATGTGGGGCGAAATATACCACATATAAACGTACCCTTGGAGGATCGACAGGCTGACTTTCAGCCCACAATGATTGAACTGGAAGGTACTATGTTATCTAAACCTGTTTCGATTTTAATAAACCCTGGAGCTAGTTTAAGTTATGTAAGTCCTAAACTAGTGGAACTGTGCGATCTAAAAGAACAGAAATTTAAAAACCCATGGTTAGTTCAACTAGCCACCGGGGCTAAACGCAAGGTGACTGCTAAAATTGCAAACTGCATTTTGGAAGTTGCAAAACAGCAGCTGCAGGTAGATTTTAATATTTTACCACTGGGATCGTATGATGTATTACTAGGAATGGACTGGTTGGAGAAACACTGGACCTTAGTAGATTGTAAGGAGAAGGAAATCTATTATAGAGCTCAGGATGGTACTCGTAAGGAAATTAGAGGAATTAAAAAGCCTGCGAAATTGCGCCCCATAACAGCATCTCAGATGAGTAAGTGTATCCGTAAGGGATGTTAGCTGTATGCAATTCAAGTAGGGTATACTGAATATAACGAAAAAGAAGCAGACATAAAAGATATCCCTGTGGTACAGGAATTTCTAGATGTGTTTCCAGAAAACATTCCAGGATTGCCACCAAAAAGAGACATTGATTTCACTATTGAACTACTACCCGGAGCCTCTCCTGTGTCAAGAGCACCTTACAGAATGAGTGTACCAGAATTAACAGAGTTAAAGATGCAGTTACAGAAATTGTTAGATAAAGGATATATTCGCCCAAGCGTGTCACCTTGGGGAGCACCCGTCCTCTTTGTTAAAAAGAAGGATGGAACTTTACGCATGTGTATGGACTACCGGCAACTCAACAAGCTGACAGTTAAGAATAGATATCCTCTACCCAGAATCGATGATTTATTCGATTAGGTGAGAGGTGCCAAAGTGTTCTCTAAAATAGATTTGCGGTCTGGATATCTCCAAATTCGAATTAGGGATGAGGATGTTTGCAAGACAGCATTCCGCACCAGATATGGACATTATGAGTTTGTAGTATTACCATTTGGGTTGACAAATGCGCCAGCAACCTTTATGAGGTTGATGAATGGCATTTTTCATCAGTATTTAGATCATTTTGTATTTGTCTTCATAGAATACATTTTGATCTACTCCAAGAGCGAGGAGGAACATAAGGAGCATCTAAGGATAGTATTAGAAATTTTAAGGAAACACCAGCTGTATGCTAAATTCAGCAAGTGCGATTTCTTCAAAACAGAAATCCAGTATTTGGGTCATGTTGTGACAGCTGAAGGAATAGCGGTGGACCCCGAAAAGATTAGAACCATCATGGAATGGTGAGTACCACAGAATGTGGCAGATATCAGATCATTCATGGGTTTGGCAGGATATTACAGGCAGTTCATCGAAGGGTTTTCTAAGATTGCCTATCCTATTACATCCTTACAAAAGAAAGGTAGATCTTTCAAGTGGACGAATGAATGTCAGAACAGCTTTGAGAAGCTGAAGCAACTTTTAACCACAGCACCTGTGCTGAAAGTTGCTGATCCCAGTAAAGATTATATGGTGTGTACTAATGCCAGTAAGGAGGGAGTAGGCGCAGTGCTAACACAGGAAGGCAAGGTAATAGCCTATGAGTCCAGGAAATTGAGAGAGCATGAACAAAAGTACTCTGCCTATGATCTAGAACTCACCGTGGTAGTGCATGCTCTCCGAGTGTGGAGGCATTACCTACTGGGCAAAAGATTCATACTCAAAACAAACCACAGCAGTTTAACTAACTACTTCAAGCAGGCGGATTTAAACTCCAGGCAAGCAAGGTGGAACGCCTTTTTGAGCGAATTTGACATGGACATACAACACGTCAAAGGGAAAGAAAACCGAGTTGTAGATGCCTTGAGTAGGAAGTTACATGGGATCTATGAAATCTATTATAGCCAACCTATGAGCCAGCTATCAGAACAAATAAAGGAAGATGCCCGAAAGGACCCAGAATATCAGTTTCTATGGAGACAGATGGAAGAAGATCTGAAGCAAGGAAAGTCATCCGAGTATGGAAGTAATGAGGAACAAATGTTGATGTTTCGCGCAAGGGTCTATATTCCTAATCGTGCAAGTCTCAAGGGGTTAATCATGGATGAGTACCATCGCAGTAACTACGCTGGACATCCTGGTTATCAAAAGATGCTTACGGCAATTAGAAAGATATTTTATTGGCCCCGTATGCGCAGAGAAATTGCAGAATATCTGAGTAAGTGTTTAGTGTGCCAGCAGGTTAAAGTGGAGCATCGTCATCCCGCGGGGCTATTGCAGCCCATACCTATTCCTGAATGGAAGTGGGAAGTGATCTCTTTAGATTTCATCACAGGCTTACCTCGAACAAGGAAGCAAAATGATTCAATCATGGTAGTGGTGGACAGATTAAGTAAATCTGCCCACTTCATACCTGTACAGTCCACTTACAAAACCGTGCAGATTGCAGACATATTTATGAGGGAAATCTTTAAGTTGCATGGTATACCTAAGACTGTGATTTCGGATTGGGATGTTAAGTTTACCTCCGCATTTTGGAAAACCCTGTTCTCGGGTTTGGGTACTCAAATACACTTCAGTACTGCCTATCACCCTCAAACTGATGGGCAGACAGAGCGAGTAAACCAAGTTTTGGAGGATATGCTGCGCATGTATGTAATGTGGCAGCCAACTAAATGGGAAGATTACCTGCACCTAGTGGAGTTTGCATATAATAACGGATACCAGGAGTCTCTAAAAATGAGCCCCTTTGAAGCATTATATGGGTGACAATGTCGCACACCAATCAACTGGAGTAGTCCGGAGACGAAATGGATGTTGGGACCAGAAATGTTGGCTGAGCTGGAAGCTGAGGTAAAAAGAATAAGTCAAAATTTGAAGGCCGCGTAGGACCGACAGAAGGTCTTTGCAGATAAGAAAAGGTCTTATCGCGAATTCAGAGTAGGTGACCATGTGTATGTCAGGATTAAGCCTAAAAGAAGTACCTTAAGGTGGACTTCTTGCGCCAAGTTAGCTCCTCGTTACTGCGGACCCTTCCAAATTCTGGAAAGGGTGGGACCAGTAGCCTATAGACTAGCTTTGCCTAGTCACATTAAAGTGCACAATGTATTCCATGTATCTTTGTTAAAGTGATATGTGCATGATGAAAAACATGTAATTCAATGGCAAAACATTCAGGTAGGAAGAAAGTAAGGAAATAAAATCCTAACTGAAGTTTGAAACAAATCTAAAGTTACTAATTGATAATCCTATTGCTACTTTTCAGGTAGAACCGGACGGAGAATTTCTGGTAGAGCCGCTACGCATAC
The DNA here is from genome assembly GCA_034641835.2 of Pinus albicaulis. Lineage (NCBI taxonomy): Eukaryota > Viridiplantae > Streptophyta > Pinopsida > Pinales > Pinaceae > Pinus > Pinus albicaulis. Next base: position 656,242,624 of record CM076581.1, read on the forward strand.
TTGATCGTAGGAAAATTGAACTCCGAAAAAGAATAATTACCCAGGTGAAGGTGCAATGGAGGCACTTTGGACCTGACGAAGCTACCTGGGAGGATGAAAAGTTTGTACGGGAAGCATACCCGGAGCTCTTTGTAGACCTGGACTGAAACACCGAGGACGGTGTTACTTCCAGGGGAGGAAGATGTGACAGCCTCATTTAGAGCTCATTAGTTTGTATTTACTTAAAAGACAAGTTATTTATTTTTAATATATGTTTATTTTATTTGGTAAAAGAAACTCAACAAGAAAACACTATTTTATTACTGAGCTGGTAAAAGGAAATGAATCTCTTAAACTGTTGGTAAAAAGTATCTAAGAATAGAAGTTGGTTACTTGGGAACAGTTAGAGGACAGTTACCTAACCCCCAGGGATAAAAGGAAGTCCCAGGGGAGGGTTAGGGGTTCTGTGTTTTTACCTCTGAAAGGAAAAAGGTGAAGGATTCTCTAGAGCTGTGGAAATGGAAAGTTGAAAAAAGCTTCTACAACCTTGTCTTCAGATTATCTGTGTGTGGCTGGATTGGCCGTCCAGAGGCCACAACAGGACTTCTACTGTTTCCGTAGTGCAGACTGAATTCTAGAGCTAGGGGGCAAGCGGAGGACGTCATTGCCTCCCTTGATGGTTG